>SNVD02010368.1:0-45489 GCA_013180625.2 Boswellia sacra | reverse complement strand
AATAATTCCTAATTATTTCTTTATATAATTGCATTAAAAATGAAAAAAAATGGCTTAAGGGCTGGGCTAAAAAAAGATTGGGCTGGTTTGCTAATATAATGGGCTAGGCTTAAGTTAAAAAAAATAAATAGGCTTTACAATACTACCCCCCTAAAAAAAAATTTCGTCCTCGAAATTACTAACCTGAGAGAAAGAGATGTGGATACTGAGCTCGCATAACGTCTTCTCGCTCCCACGTAGCTTCTTCTTTCGAGTGATTTCGCCACCATATCTTAACCAAGGGAATAGTCTTGGCACGAAGTACTTGCTGTTTCCATTCTATGATCTCTAATGGTTCTTCTTCAAAAGTCAAGTATTCTTTTAATTGAATTGGCTGTTGTTGAAGGATATGGCTTGGATCATACACGTACTTGCGGAGCATAGAGACATGAAACACATTATGTATTTTCGACAATTCTGGAGGCAAAGCTAAACGGTAAGCAACTGTGCCCACACGCTCTATGATCTCGTAAGGCCCAATATAACGTGGACTTAGTTTCCCACGTTTACCAAAACGAAACACACCTTTCCAAGGAGATATCTTCAAAAATACTTTATCTCCCACCTGAAACTCCAGATCTCTTCTACGCTTATCAGGATAACTCTTCTGTTGATCTTGTGCTGCCTTCATCTTGTTTCTAATAATAACTATCTTTTCATTCGTATCCTGTACCAGTTCTGGTCCTAATAGTCTTCTCTCACCTACTTCATCCCAACATATTGGTGTTCTACATTTTCTTCCATATAGAGCCTCATAAGGTGCCATTTCAATACTGGATTGGTAACTATTATTATAAGCAAATTCCATAAGAGACAAATAAACATCCCAATTTCCTTTAAACTCCAATACACAAGCTCTAAGCATATCTTCAAGAGTTTGAATGGTACGCTCAGATTGACCATCTGTTTGTGGGTGAAAAGCTGTGCCGAAATTCAATTTTGTGCCTAAAGCTTTTTGTAAGCTAGGCCAAAATCTGGAAGTGAAACGTGGATCTCTATCTGAGATGATTGAAACAGGTGCACCATGAAGACGGACTATCTCTGCTACATAAATACTAGCTAGCCTATTCAATGAATAAGTAGCCTTGATAGGTAAAAAGTGGGCAGATTTTGTAAGACGATCTACCACTACCCAAATACCATCATGACCAGCCATAGTACGTGGAAGTCCTACCACAAAATCCATAGTAATGTGTTCCCATTTCCATTCAGGGATAGGAAGTGGTTGAGAGAGTCCTGCAGGTTTCTGGTGCTCAGCTTTGATTTGTTGGCAAACTAAACACCGAGACACAAATTCTGCAATATCCCGCTTCATACCTTACCACCAATAATGTTCTCTCAAATTACGATACATCTTAGTACTTCCTGGATGCATTACATAGGCTGGAAATGAGCTTCTTCCATAATCTCTTTCTTTAATTCTTCATTGTTGGGCACACAAAGTCTATTTCCCATAACTAAGGCTCCATCATCTCTAACCGCAAAGTCTGATCGTAAGCCTTTCTTCACCTCTTCTATCAGTTTCATTAACTGAGGATCTTGTATTTGTGCATCTCTAACTTTATTAATTAAAGTAGGTCTAACATGAAAATTGGCTAGTAGCACACTTGAGTCATTAATTGTTAACTCAGTTCCCAAGGACCTCAATTCAATCAATAAAGGTAGATATGTCACCCTCAAATAGGCTATAGAGCTCGAGGACTTTCGGCTGAGTGCATCTGCTACTATATTTGCTTTACCTGGGTGATAGTCAATTGTGCAGTCATAATCTTTGATAAGCTCAATCCATCTTCTCTGCCTAAGATTCAAATCTTTTTGAGTGAATAAATACTTGAGGCTCTTGTGATCTGTGTAAATTTGACATGTTGCCCCATACAAATAATGTCGCC
This sequence comes from Boswellia sacra, assembly GCA_013180625.2. Taxonomy (NCBI): domain Eukaryota; kingdom Viridiplantae; phylum Streptophyta; class Magnoliopsida; order Sapindales; family Burseraceae; genus Boswellia; species Boswellia sacra. The sequence goes on along the minus strand of SNVD02010368.1, from coordinate 43,561 downwards.
AAGTCTTGAGTGCAAAAACAATTGCTGCCAATTCTAAGTCATGGGTAGCATAATTTTGTTCATGCTTCTTTAGTTGCCTTGAAGCATAAGCTATCACCTTACCGTGTTGCATCAAAACACAACCTAACCCCTGTCTAGAGGGATCACTATAAATCACGAACCCCTCGTTACCGGATGGAAGAGTAAGTATGGGTTCAGAAGTTAATCGTGTTTTGAGCTCTTGAAAACACTGCTCACAAGCATCAGTCCACTCAAACTTCACCTCCTTACGAGTCAACCGTGTTAATGGAACAACAATTATGGAAAAATTCTCAATAAATCTCCTATAATAACCTGCCAAGCCAAGAAAACTTCTGACTTCTGTTACATTAGTGGGTCTCTCCCATTTAATAATAGCTTCTATCTTCTGAGGATCTACATACACCCCTTCAGCTGATATCACATGTCCTAAAAACACAACTTTGTTCAGCCAAAACTGGCATTTGCTGAATTTGGCATAAAGTTGTTTCTCCCTCAAAGTTTGCAAAACTATCTTCAAATGTTCTGCATACTCCTCCTTGTCTCGCGAATACACCAATATGTCATCAATAAACACAATAACAAAGCGATCCAAATAAGGATGAAATACTCGATTCATCAGGTCCATAAAAACTGCTGGAGCATTAGTCAACCCAAACGGCATTACACGAAATTCATAGTGCCCATAACGAGTTCTGAAAGCAGTCTTAGGTACATCAGCCTCTCTAATCTTGAGTTGATGGTAACCCGAGCGCAAATCTATCTTGGAGAAAACCCTTGCACCTTGCAACTGATCAAACAAATCATCAATACGAGGAAGAGGATACTTGTTACGTATTGTCACCTTGTTCAACTGTCGGTAGTCTATACATAACCGCATTGTTCCATCCTTCTTTTTAACAAACAAGACCGGTGCTCCCCATGGTGAAACACTGGGTCTAATAAACCCCTTATCAACCAACTCTTGCAGTTGCACTTTTAACTCCTTTAACTCTGCTGGAGCCATTCTGTATGGTGCCATGGAAATAAGAGTTGTACCAGGAGCTAAGTCAATTGTGAATTCAACCTCCCTATCTGGTGGTAAACCGGGTAAATCTTCTGGAAACACATCCGGAAAATCTTGTACAATAGGAATGTCTTCTATCTTTGCTTCACCTATTGAAGTATCAATGACATGAGCAAGGTAGGCCGAACATCCCTTTTCAAATAATCGTTTAGCTTCAAGAGCAGATATTATGCAAGTAGAGAGGATTCGTCGATCTCCATAGAAAATAAATTCAGGTGTTTCAGGTTTTCTAAACACCACCTCCTTCTTGAAGCAATCGACAGATGCATGGTGAGTTGCAAGCTAATCCATTCCCAATATCACATCAAAGTCTCGGATATCTAAAGGAATCAAGTTTGCTAATAGATCATGATTACCCACCTTCACAATGCAATCCTTAAGAACATTTCCTACCAAGATGGAATCCCCAATAGGTGTGGCTACTGCTAACGTACACTCCAATGGTTTCAAATCTCTATCAGCATACATAGCAAACATACATGAAACAAAGGAATGGGTGGATCCAGGATCAATCAAAATGTGGGCCTTACGACCAAAGATAGTCAACGTACCAGTAACCACCTCTGGGGTAGCCTGTGCCTGCTGCTGAGTCATGGCAAAAACTCGTGCCTGTCGAACTGGCTGACTACCCTGTTGATTATTACTATTTCTTGAGGGATTCATTTGGTTTCTAGCTGAAGAAGTAGATGTCCCGGTTTGAAGCCTCCCTGATCCTCTATCTTTCTGAACAAGGCTGCTACCTTGAGTTAAAGTAGGACAAAATTTCTTAATATGCCCTGTCTGACCACAATGATAACAACCAGGTCTACCAAACCAACACTCTCCCTCATGAAGCTTGCCACAAGTCTCACATAATGAGTACGGAGTCATTCTGGATCTGTCATCATGTTGTCTGCTCCCCTTTCTACTAATCCGCTGATCTCTAGAATTACTTCCCACAGATTGTTGCATAGCTCCCTGTCTAGAACTTTATTTTTGCCCCTCTGGTGGACCCTGTCTCTGAGTACTCTTATAACTATCAGAATAAGCTGAATAACTGCCCCCTCTCTTGCTTGGTCGGTGGCTAGTACTATCAACTGGCCAACTCTGCTGACGTTTATAGCTTGAATCAGCTCGGTTAGCCTCTCCCAAATTTCTCTCAACTTTCATTGCAGCTTGGACTAACTTACCAAAGTCATCATAATTGTTGGCAGCAAGTACAACTCTGATTTCTCTACGTAATCCTTCTTCAAACTTTTTACACCTTTCCTCCTCATCAGCCACAATAGAAGGAGCAAATCTGGAGAGCTCTAAAAATTTCTTCTCATACTCCTCCACTGATCTGGACCCTTGAACCAGTCTCAAGAACTCACTACGCTTGATATCTTGTACACAGCAGGAAAGTAGTGATCAAAGAACTCCTTTTTGAACAAAGCCCAAGTAATAACTTCCTGTGATGGATAACGACGCTGAACTGACTCCCACCAGTGATATGCTCCACCCTCTAATAAAAATGTAGCAAAAAGCAATTTCTGCTCATCAATACACCCCATAACTCAAAAGATACGCTCTAGCTTGCTTAACCAAGCCTCTGCACTAGGAGGATCAACATTACCATCAAAGCTTTGACCATCCAACATCCTAACCCGCTCAATAGTATTCTCTTCCCTAACACGCCCTTGATTTTGAGTAACAGTAGCAACGAGCTGGGCTAGTGCATCTACTGAGTGTATAATGATAGGAGGGTCACGGTGATTCCTATTCTCATTTCCTCTCGCATTTGACTGTCTTTCCTCTCCACGACTATGTTCATTTTTCCCTTCACCTTCAGGTGGTGGTGGTGGAGAATTTGCAGTTTGGTTCAGTCCGCCCCTGGCTCTAGTGCGAGGTCTGCCTGTATGTTGGCTCATGATGATGCCTACAAAATATAATGCTTCTTTTATCATTACAAAACTATGTTTATGCAACCGTGAAAAACTTAACAAAATCTTAAAAACCTGGCTCTGATACCAAGTTGACACAACCCGCCCCTAGCTAACACGGGTGAATCGTGCCTAAAACTGTACTAAGAAAATCTGACTTTTTAAAATATGCTAATTTATGAAAAAATTTGGCAGAGTTTCCCCTGTATTTTAGACTAATCCCCCTGCCAAGTACACAAATTTCAACACTTCCAAAATATTTATATAACCACTAACTTCCTTTTCGGGACCTTAAGTCCATCTATTAAAATAATTGTATCTCCAAAACAGTCTTTAGAAGAAAATATGGCCTCCGGCCTCAAATATGATTAATTTCGATTCAAAAAGTTTACAACCAAAATTTTAAATATAAGTTTAAAAACTCAAACATGATTGAATAAACAAAAATGTCTTAAAGAAACTAAAACAAATCTTTGATACATATACGATATCAAATATTTACATATGCAAGAAAACCATCTACGATAATACAATAAGATATAAAAAAAAGAAAGCTCTCAAAACATCATCAAATGGCCAACCTCAAGCAGCTACTGGCGTTCCGACTGAACACTGCAATCTCCTGGGAAAAAAATGGTTTTTAAAGAAAAGAAAATATGGTGAGTATAACCTCAGTGAGTGGGATAGAGTCATTAAAATAGATAAAAATTTGCATAAAATAAAATACTATATCATAATAATAAATTAATTAAAAATTATGCTTTACTAACATTGATTAGAAAACTGCTTCTAAAAGATACAAAAACGAGCTAATCTTTAAATAATCCATATGCCTTTCACAAAAATCAAATTTGATATAAAAATATTTTAAAGCATTTCCACTTGTATTCAAAATTCAATTTGATAACCGTATTAAGGTTCTAAATCCCGTAAAACTCATTTCGCATTTTAAATTTCTAAATCATTACAGTTTCACTAATCAAGTACCCAAACTAATCTGACTGACATGACCTGGCGGGGCTAGGATCGCTCAGGCCAAGATATCTCTATACTGATCCTACGCATGCGCAGAGCTGCCCCCAAAGGGCTAAACATCCAGATCACACGGCCCAAAGCCTCTATGTGTGCCTGAATGGGTCCCAAAGACCTCTATACTTTCACTATCTGAATGAATTGGGTACTAGCTTAGTAAAACATAAAAATTCAATTCTGTACTTTTAAATCTCTAAAACATTAAACAATTCTTTCTAATAACAACATAGATAAAATTTGATAAACCATGAAATATACTTCATACAAGAATAAAGGAATATCTGTTTACTAATATAATAAAGTTTCGCTAACAATTATAATAAAAATAGAAATTTATAAATTATAATTCAATTATTGATAAAAATGTATGTTTTTCCCACTCACAATCTTGTGGATTAACTTGTGTGGCAACGTCTTCCGCGATCGGATCCCGGTATGGATTAGGAACCGTAGTCTCACCTAAAGGAAAAGCCAAATAAAGTTCTTTAATTGCACAAAACCACAATCTCACCAATAACATACTAATTCTCTTAATTACTTCCATTTTCACACTTCTTAAACTGACCAATTCTGGTTCTCCGATTTTTAATAATTAAGTCACTCATCCAAATGGTCTAATATTTTATAAAGGTCTTCTACACATACATACCTAATATCATATCAAATTGCATAGCATTCTGTGTTCATTTGATCCCTCAAATCCTTCATTTTTCCAGATACATAAATTCTGTAAATTCCCTTCCAAATCTGACCTCTCCCTATTCCAAAATACATGATAATTTGTACTAAATTCATAAAATCACTAAACTTTCCAGATTTAAACTAGACATACATACAAACTCATATCCCAAATTTCATAATTTTTGAAGACCTCTAGATACCTTAATTAACTTGCCCAATACTGATTTTCTGCAGAAAAACTGAATTTCTAGTGGTGAACAGTAAACTTCGAAAATTCATAATAAATTGCATACTCCACATTTTTCAGTGAATCCAACTTTAAACAATTCCTTAAGATGTCTATTTTAACATATATAAATTTCAGAATTAAATTCAAATCCAACAGACTGCTATAATTTTCGAAATTTGTACTGTTCACAGAATCCCTAATTTCCCATAATTATCATCAAAACTTCAATTTCTTCAAAATACAAGAAATTGAAGCTTATATAAGCATGGAAATCTCATTTCTCTCTCTAGTTTCTCTCTCTATTACATCTCCAAATATCAAATAACCTCCTCCTAATATTAATCTAGAGATAGGATTGAAATTATATAATCTAATTAAATGAAGAGATGAAGAAATTACCTTAAAATCTTCAAATTCCTTAGAAAAAATCAAAATTTTCTCTTGCTTTCTCCCCCCTTGTCTCACGTTCCCCCCCTCTGTCTTCTCTTCTGGATTTTTCTTTTTTTTTTTGTTTCTAATAATTCCTAATTATTGCTTTATATAATTGCATGAAAAATTGAAAAAAAATGACTTAAGGGCTGGGCTAAGATAATTGATGGGCTAGGCTTTTGCTAATGGGCTTTACACAGGAACTTCAGGGTCATCTTCACGACAACTTCCAGGAATTTAATGCAACCAATCTTGAAGGGAATTCCAAAGACATGGAAATGTGGAAACTATTTTTAAAAGCTTTGTTTTTAACTGCGGAGTTTCCACCGGATTCCCCTGCAGTGCTTCCAGGTGTGAGTCACGCCGTACTTTGCAATAACATGTACTCAAATATATTAAAAATAAACGGACTTGTTCTTAGGGTTTACTGTAGACTCCTAATTATTGCCCCTTAATTGCCGTGAAACTTTCTGTAGATAATTAATTAATATTAGCTTCGCTGTTCTTTACGAAAATGAACGAGATTCAAATATATTGAATTTGAAATCCGATATTCCCATTTGCGGCTTCTACCCAGCTAGCATATCCATAACAAGTCAATGAAATTTACGATTCATTACTTTATTCGCAATTTCGAACCCACTTTACTAAAGATAAAGTGGAAAAGGAATAATCGGGGAGACCACCGGGAGATTTCTGATACTGTTTCTCTACGTCAAAAATTTTGTCGAAATCCCATTTTTATGTCCTAAGATACACATATTAATAGATATAGGAATCCTTATTATTCCAATCAGTGTTAATCCTTATTTAAAAATTTATATTTTTCATTTTAAAAATCATGGAAATAATTGATTTAATATAATTATTAAATTAGATAAATGATGATAATTAAAAAGAGACAGATTTACATATATTCTTAGCACAAAATTTAAATGTTATGAAAAAAAAATTATGTCATTGATGTATCAGTTCATCCTAAAAAAGAAAACGGGTTATGTGAACCAGAGACTTGGTACAGGAGGAGCAGGGGCCACTGGTGTAAACATTATGTAGCTTTCTTGGATTGTTGCTCTAATTGTGGGATTGACTTAATTTTACCTCCAACCATTTGTCTGGTAAAGTCAGGAAACTATCTTCCATTAGGAGAAAAACTTCTCGGCACAGTTGCTGATGACGTTCATGTTCATATATAATGTTCACTGTGGATCATCACATCATCAACGTGTAAAACATAATGTTCACACCTCCAAGCTGATTAGATCGTGGGCGTAACTGGAAAATTTTATTTTTTCGGTGGGCTGAAGGAAGTTTAAAAAATCTTTGATAAAAGTTGCAGGTCCTCGTTAATCTTACTAATTTTCAAAAAAAAAAATCTAATTAAAAGAACGTTGTGTACCTTTCAAAAATATAAACCGAATATTTGAAAACAACTTATATATGAAATTATAACACAATAAAATAAAAGATAAACATATATAATATAAAAATGGGATAAAACATTATCAAAAATTTATTTTAACAAATTAAAAAAAATAAAAATTAACTATTGTTTGTAAAAGGAGAGAAATTACCATATAAAAGATGACAAAATAAAAGAAAGCCTAAAGTTTAGGAGGTACATAAAGTTTGGGAGCTTTGAGAGCTAAATAAAACATTATCATATTTTTCCTAATTTTTGTTAGGAATTAAACAAAAAACCAGGAAAAGAAAAAAAATTCCATCTTCATTTTTGGTTGAGCTTAGCGGTGAATGTTGTGATTGAACATCAGATATTAAAGTCAAGTGGTAGTGATTGCGTAAAGGATGGCAAAGTCTTTTTTATGGTTTTTGAAAAATATTTAAAGGTTTATTGTAATTTAATAAATCTAAGGGCGTTGGATTGATTTAAATAATTAAACCATCTCATTCACACAAATAATAATAAGTAAATAAATAACCAATTAGAACTTACCACAATGTCACCAGGATACCTAGGTGAATCTTCCTCGAGTAAATGTTTAAGTGAAGAGCCTATATACAGAACGATAATAAGTTAATTATAAATATTAAAAAAATATATGATCATCCAAATATTTGAATCCACCCAGCAAAACTCCCTAAATACTTCATCGCACAAAATAATAAGTTCTTTGGTTACTATACATACCTAGGAATATCGATAACATCAAGTTTTGATAATTATTTTCCTCCAGGTTTGGTATAGGAGTGACCAGTTTTGTCATTACCTTTGCCATAAATAGAGAGCTTTTTTTTTTTTTTTTTTGCTTTACAACAAAATTGAAGTATGTGCAAGTAAAGGTCAACTAATCAATTATGTATGAATCTTTCTATTTCTTGATTTTATTTTTTGCTCTACACAACTTTGATTTCACTAACATGGCTTTATGTTTGATTTAATTTTATTTTTCTCTTAGGATACTTCTTGATCTTAGGTGCAAGAAAAGACAGAAGAAAGTAACAATAGCCATGGCAGAGCAAATGGATCTCCTTCCCTCCACAATCGGAGGAACAAAGCTCCCTAAAAACTCGTTTTAATGGTCTTAATGCCCTATTAGGTTAGTTCTTGTATAATTTTCATATTTCCATCTTCATTTTTTTTTCCTTTTTAGCCTAGCTTGAAGCATGTATAAGATCTATTGAAGTATCCTCAATTTTAATGATATTGTTTCAATTTCCAAGAATTGGATTAATAACAATCCAATGTACACTTTCACAAGATGGATGGTTAAGCCTTGGTCTTCTCCTAGCATTGGCAATTCTATCTTACTATACAAGATTTTTTGATAAGATGCATGGACTCCAATTCATCAATCAAAACTTACCCAGAACTTGGCTCATATGCATATGGCAAAAAAGGAATTATAATCATATCAGTTGTTATGTATCTTAAACGCAGCGTGGTTCTTGAGTGTTCAACTTCTTAAGGCTTAATTGGTTCTCAGGTGTTCAATTTTTTAGGCTTAATTTTAGCTTATTTATTTTTGTACTATATTTGAGTTATATTTAGGATACTTTAATTATTTTTGGATTATATTGTTATTATTATATTATTGGATGCTAGGAATTGATATTTTAATACTTTAAGTGACACGACCCGCCCCTAGCTAACACGGGCGAATCGTGCCTAAAACTGTACTAAGAAAATCTGACTTTTTAAAATATGCTAATTTATGAAAAATTTGGCAGAGTTTCCCCTGTATTTTAGACTAATCCCCCTGCCAAATACACAAAATTCAACACTTCCAAAATATTTATATAACCACTAACTTCCTTTTCGGGACCTTAAGTCCATCTATTAAAATAATTGTATCTCTAAAACAGTCTTTAGAAGAAAATATGGCCTCCGGCCTCAAATATGATTAATTTCGATTCAAAAAGTTTACAACCAAAATTTTAAATATAAGTTTAAAAACTCAAACATGATTGAATAAACAAAAATGTCTGAAAGAAACTAAAACAAATCTTTGATACATATACGATATCAAATATTTACATATGCAAGAAAACCATCTACGATAATACAATAAGATATAAAAAAGAAAGCTCTCAAAACATCATCAAATGGCCAACCTCAAGCAGCTACTGGCGTTCCGACTGAACACTGCAATCTCCTGGGAAAAATGGTTTTAAAAAAAATAGGGTGAGTATAAACTCAGTGAGTGGGATAGAGTCATTAAAATAGATAAAAATTTGCATAAGATAAAATAATACATCATAACAAGTAATTAACTAAAAATTCTGCTTTACTAGCATTGATTAGAAAACTGCTTCTAAAAGATACAAAAACGAGCTAATCTTTAAATAATCCATATGCCTTTCACAAAAATTAAATTTTTGATATAAAAATATTCTAAGGCATTTCCACTTGTATTCAAAATTCAATTTGATAACCGTATTAAGGTTCTAAATCCCGTAAAACTCATTTCGCATTTTAAATTTCTAAATCATTACAGTTTCACTAATCAAGTACCCAAACTAATCTGACTGATCATGACCTGGCGGGGCTAGGATCGCTCAGGCCAAGATATCTCTATACTGATCCTACGCATGCGCGGAGCTGCCCCCAAAGGGCTAAACATCCAGATTACACGGCCCAAAGCCTCTATGTGTGCCTGAATGGGTCCCAAAGACCTCTATACTTTCACTAGCTGAATGAATTGGGTACTAGCTTAGTAAAACATAAAAATTCAATTCTGTACTTTTAAATCTCTAAACATTAAACAATTCTTTCTAATAACAACATAGATAAAATTTGATAAACCATGAAATATGCTTCATACAAGAATAAAGGAATATCTGTTTACTAATATAATAAAGTTTCGCTAACAATTATAATAAAAATAGAAATTTATAAATTATAATTCAATTATTGGTAAAAATGTATGTTTTTCCCACTCACTATCTTGCGGATTAACTTGTGTGGCAACCTCTTCTGCGATCGGATCTCGGTATGTATTAGGAACCACAGTATCACCTAAGGAGAAAGTCAAATAAAATTATTTAATAGCACAAAACCGTAGTCTCACCAATAACATATTAATTCTTCTAATTAACTCCATTTCCACACTTTTTAAACATACCAATTCTGGTTCTCCGATTTTTAATAATTAATTGACTCATCCACATGGTCTAATATTTTATAAGGATCTTGTATACATAAATATCTAATACCATATAAAATTTCATAGCATTCTGTGTTCATTTGATCCCTCAAATCCTTCATTTTTTTCAGATACATAAATTCTGTAAATTCCCTTCCAAATCTGACCTCTCCCTATTCCAAAATACATGATAATTTGTACTAAATTCATAAAATCACCAAACCTTCCAGATTTAAATTATACATATCTACAAACTCATATCCAAAATTTCATAATTTTTGAAGACCTCTAGATACCCCAATTAACTTACCCAAAATTGATTTTTCTGCAGAAAATTTAAATTCCCAGCAGTGAACAGTAAACTTCGAAAATTCATATAAAATTGTATACTCAACATTTTTCAGTGAATCAAACTTTAAAAAAATCCTTAGGATGTCTATTTTAACATACAAAAATTCCAGAATCAGATTAAAGGCCAACAGATTGCTACAATTTTCAAAATTTGCACTGTTCACAGAATCCCTAATTTTCCATAATTATTACCAAACTTCAATTCCTTCAAACCAACTCCATAAAATCAACAAGAATGTGAAATACTTTGTTTAATACTTTCAATTTCATCATTATTCTTCCTTCTCTCTCTAAAAAATTTCTCAAATGTCTCTAATTTCTCTCTAATATCATAATATTCCATTTAATTATAGTAAAAGTTGAAGAAATTACCTCAAAACTCTTCAAATTCCTCTTGAAAATCAAAATTGTCCTCTTGCCCTTTCACTTCCTTCTCTCCGTCTCCCCCTCTGTCTTCTATTCTAGATTTTTTTTTTGTTTCTAATAATTCCTAATTATTGCTTTATATAATTGCATGAAAAATTGAAAAAAAATGACTTAAGGGCTGGGCTAAGATAAATGATGGGCTAGGCTTTTGCTAATGGGCTTTACAATACTACCCCCCTAAAAAAAAATTTCGTCCTCGAAATTACTAACCTGAGAGAAAGAGATGTGGATACTGAGCTCGCATAACGTCTTCTCGCTCCCACGTAGCTTCTTCCTTCGAGTGATTTCGCCACCATACCTTAACCAAGGGAATAGTCTTGGCACGAAGTACTTGCTGTTTCCATTCTATGATCTCTAATGGTTCTTCTTCAAAAGTCAAGTCTTCTTTTAATTGAATTGGCTGCTGTTGAAGGATATGGCTTGGATCATACACGTACTTGCGGAGCATAGAGACATGAAACACATTATGTATTTTCGACAACTCTGGAGGCAAAGCTAAACGGTAAGCAACTGTGCCCACACGCTCTATGATCTCGTAAGGCCCAATATAACGTGGACTTAGTTTCCCACGTTTACCAAAACGAAGCACACCTTTCCAAGGAGATATCTTCAAAAATACTTTATCTCCCACCTGAAACTCCAGATCTCTTCTACGCTTATCAAGCATAACTCTTCTGTCGATCTTGTGCTGCCTTCATCTTGTTTCTAATAATAACTATCTTTTCATTCGTATCCTGTACCAGTTCTGGTCCCAATAGTCTCCTCTCACCCACTTCATCCCAACATATTGTTGTTCTACATTTCCTCCCATATAGAGCCTCATAAGGTGCCATTTCGATACTGGATTGATAACTATTATTATAAGCAAATTCCATTAGAGGCAAATAAACATCCCAATTGCCTTTAAATTCCAATACACAAGCTCTAAGCATGTCTTCAAGAGTTTGAATGGTACGCTCAGATTGACCATCTGTTTGTGGGTGAAAAGCTGTACTGAAATTCAATTTTGTGCCTAAAGCTTTTTGCAAGCTAGGCCAAAATCTGGAAGTGAAACGTGGATCTCTATCTGATATGATTGAAACAGGTGCACCATGAAGACGGACTATCTCTGCTACATAAATACTAGCTAGCCTATTCAATGAATAAGTAGCCTTGATAGGTAAAAAGTGTGCAGATTTTGTAAGACGATCTACCACTACCCAAATACCATCATGACCAGCCATAGTACGTGGAAGTCCTACCACAAAATCCATAGTAATATGTTCCCATTTCCATTCAGGGATAGGAAGTGGTTGAGAGAGTCCCGTAGGTTTCTGGTGCTCAGCTTTGATTTGTTGGCAAACTAAACACCTAGACACAAATTCTGCAATTTCTCGCTTCATACCTTGCCACCAATAATGTTCTCTCAAATTACGATACATCTTAGTACTTCCTGGATGCATTACATAGGCTGGAAAGTGAGCTTCTTCCATAATCTCTTTCTTTAATTCTTCATTGTTGGGCACACAAAGTCTATTTCCCATAACTAAGGCTCCATCATCTCTAACCGCAAAGTCTGATCGTAAGCCTTTCTTCACCTCTTCTATCAGTTTCATTAACTGAGGATCTTGTATTTGTGCATCTCTAACTTTATTAATTAAAGTAGGTCTAACATGAAAATTGGCTAGTAGCACACTTGAGTCATTAATTGTTAACTCAATTCCCAAGGACCTCAATTCAATCAATAAAGGTAGATATGTCACCCTCAAATAGGCTATAGAGCTCGAGGACTTTCGGCTGAGTGCATCTGCTACTATATTTGCTTTACCTGGGTGATAGTCAATTGTGCAGTCATAATCTTTGATAAGCTCAATCCATCTTCTCTGCCTAAGATTCAATTCTTTTTGAGTGAATAAATACTTGAGGCTCTTGTGATCTGTGTAAATTTGACATGTTGCCCCATACAAGTAATGTCGCCAAGTCTTGAGTGCAAATACAATTGCTGCCAATTCTAAGTCATGGGTAGGATAATTTTGTTCATGCTTCTTTAGTTGTCTTGAAGCATAAGCTATCACCTTCCCGTGTTGCATCAAAACACAACCTAACCCCTGTCTAGAGGCATCACTGTAAATCACGAACCCGTCATTACCGGATGGAAGAGTAAGTATGGGTGCAGAAGTTAATCGTGTTTTGAGCTCTTGAAAACACTGCTCACAAGCATCAGTCCACTCAAACTTCACTTCCTTACGAGTCAACCGTGTTAATGGAACAACAATTCTGGAAAAATTCTCAATAAATCTCCTATAATAACCTGCCAAGCCAAGAAAACTTCTGACTTCTGTTACATTAGTGGGTCTCTCCCATTTAACAATAGCTTCTATCTTCTGAGGATCTACATACACCCCTTTAGCTGATATCACATGTCCTAAAAACACAACTTTGTCCAGCCAAAACTGGCATTTGCTGAATTTGGCATAAAGTTGTTTCTCCCTCAAGGTCTGCAAAACTATCTTCAAATGTTCTGCATGCTCCTCCTTGTCTCGCGAATACACCAATATGTCATCAATAAACACAATAACAAAGCGATCCAAATAAGGATGAAATACTCGATTCATCAGGTCCATAAAAACTGCTGGAGCATTAGTCAACCCAAACGGCATTACAAGAAATTCATAGTGCCCATAACGAGTTCTGAAAGCAGTCTTAGGTACATCGGCCTCTCTAATTTTGAGTTGATGGTAACCCGAGCGCAAATCTATCTTGGAGAAAACCCTTGCACCTTGCAACTGATCAAACAAATCATCAATACGAGGAAGAGGATACTTGTTACGTATTGTCACCTTGTTCAACTGTCGGTAGTCTATACATAACCGCATTGTTCCATCCTTCTTTTTAACAAATAAGACCGGTGCTCCCCATGGTGAAACACTGGGTCTAATAAACCCCTTATCAACCAACTCTTGCAGTTGCACTTTTAACTCCTTTAACTCTGCTGGAGCCATTCTGTATGGTGCCATGGAAATAGGAGTTGTGCCAGGAGCTAAGTCAATTGTGAATTCAACTTCCCTATCTGGTGGTAAGCCGGGTAATTCTTCTGGGAACACATCTGGGAAATCTTGAACAATAGAAATATCTTCTATCTTTGCTTCACCCATTGAAGTGTCAATCACATGAGCTAGGTAGGCTGAACACCCCTTTTCAAATAATCGTTTAGCTTCAAGAGCAGATATTATGCAAGTAGAGAGGATTCGTCGATCTCCATAGAAAATAAATTCAGGTGTTTCAGGTTTTCTAAACACCACCTCCTTCTTGAAGCAATCGACAGATGCATGGTGAGTTGCAAGCCAATCCATTCCCAATATCACATCGAAGTCTCGGATATCTAAAGGAATCAAGTTTGCTAATAGATCATGATTACCCACCTTCACAATGCAATCCTTAAGAACATTTCCTACCAAGATGGAATCCCCAATAGGTGTGGCTACTGCTAAAGTACACTCCAATGGTTTCAAATCTCTATCAGCATACATAGCAAACATACATGAAACAAAGGAATGGGTGGATCCAGGATCAATCAAAATGTGGGCCTCACGACCAAAGATAGTCAACGTACCAGTAACCACCTCTGGTGTAGCCTGTGCCTGCTGCTGAGTCATGGCAAAAACTCGTGCCTGTCGAACTGGCTGACTACCCTGTTGATTATTACTATTTCTTGAGGTATTCATTTGGTTTCTAGCTGAAGAAGTAGATGTCCCGGTTTGAAGCCTCCCTGATCCTCTATCTTTCTGAACAAGGCTGCTACCTTGAGTTAAAGTAGGACAAAATTTCTTAATATGCCCTGTCTGACCACAATGATAACAACCAGGTCTACCAAACCGACACTCTCCCTCATGAAGCTTGCCACAAGTCTCACATAATGAGTACGGAGTCATTCTGGATCTGTCATCATGTTGTCTGCTCCCCTTTCTACTAATCCGCTGATCTCTAGAATTACTTCCCACAGATTGTTGCATAGCTCCCTGTCTAGAACTTTGTTTTTGCCCCTCTGGTGGACCCTGTCTCTGAGTACTCTTATAACTATCAGAATAAGCTGAATAACTGCCCCCTCTCTTGCTTGGTCGGTGGCTAGTACTATCAACTGGCCAACTCTGCTGACGTTTATAGCTTGAATCAGCTCGGTTAGCCTCTCCCAAATTTCTCTCAACTTTCATAGCAGCTTGGACTAACTTACCAAAGTCATCATAATTGTTGGCAGCAAGTACAACTCTGATTTCTCTACGTAATCCTTCTTCAAACTTTTTACACCTTTCCTCCTCATCAGCCACAATAGAAGGAGCAAATCTAGAGAGCTCTAAAAATTTCTTCTCATACTCCTCCACTGATCTGGACCCTTGAACCAGTCTCAAGAACTCACTACGCTTGATATCTTTGTACACAGCAGGAAAGTAGTGATCAAAGAACTCCTTTTTGAACAAAGCCCAAGTAATAACTTCCTGTGATGGATAACGACGCTGAACTGACTCCCACCAGTGATATGCTCCACCCTCTAATAAAAATGTAGCAAAAAGCAATTTCTGCTCATCAATAAACCCCATAACTCCAAAGATACGCTCTAGCTTGCTTAACCAAGCCTCTGCACTAGGAGGATCAACATTACCATCAAAGCTTTGACCACCCAACATCCTAACCCGCTCAATAGTGTTCTCTTCCCTAACACGCCCTTGATTTTGAGTAACAGTAGCAACGAGCTGGGCTAGTGCATCTACTGAGTGTATAATGATAGGAGGGTCACGGTGATTCCTATTCTCATTTCCTCTCGCATTTGACTGTCTTTCCTCTCCACGACTATGTTCATTTTCCCCTTCACCTTCAGGTGGTGGTGGAGAATTTGCAGTTTGGTTCAGTCCGCCCCTGGCTCTAGTGCGAGGTCTGCCTGTATGTTGGCTCATGATGATGCCTACAAAATATAACGCTTCTTTTATCATTACAAAACTATGTTTATGCAACCGTGAAAAACTTAACAAAATCTTAAAAACCATGCTCTGATACCAAGTTGACACGACCCGCCCCTAGCTAACACGGGCGAATCGTGCCTAAAACTGTACTAAGAAAATCTGACTTTTTAAAATATGCTAATTTATGAAAAATTTGGCAGAGTTTCCCCTGTATTTTAGACTAATCCCCCTGCCAAATACACAAAATTCAACACTTCCAAAATATTTATATAACCACTAACTTCCTTTTCGGGACCTTAAGTCCATCTATTAAAATAATTGTATCTCCAAAACAGTCTTTAGAAGAAAATATGGCCTCCGGCCTCAAATATGATTAATTTCGATTCAAAAAGTTTACAACCAAAATTTTAAATATAAGTTTAAAAACTCAAACATGATTGAATAAACAAAAATGTCTAAAAGAAACTAAAACAAATCTTTGATACATATACGATATCAAAATATTTACATATGCAAGAAAACCATCTACAATAATACAATAAAATATCAAAAAGAAAGCTCTCAAAACATCATCAAATGGCCAACCTCAAGCAGCTACTGGCGTTCCGACTGAACACTGCAATCTCCTGGGAAAAATGGTTTTAAAAAAAATAATAGGGTGAGTATAAACTCAGTGAGTGGGATAGAGTCATTAAAATAGATAAAAATTTGCATAAGATAAAATAATACATCATAACAAGTAATTAACTAAAAATTCTGCTTTACTAGCATTGATTAGAAAACTGCTTCTAAAAGATACAAAAACGAGCTAATCTTTAAATAATCCATATGCCTTTCACAAAAATTAAATTTTTGATATAAAAATATTCTAAGGCATTTCCACTTGTATTCAATTTGATAACCGTATTAAGGTTCTAAATCCCGTAAAACTCATTTCGCATTTTAAATTTCTAAATCATTACAGTTTCACTAATCAAGTACCCAAACTAATCTGACTGATCATGACCTGGCGGGGCTAGGATCGCTCAGGCCAAGATATCTCTATACTGATCCTACGCATGCGCGGAGCTGCCCCCAAAGGGCTAAACATCCAGATTACACGGCCCAAAGCCTCTATGTGTGCCTGAATGGGTCCCAAAGACCTCTATACTTTCACTAGCTGAATGAATTGGGTACTAGCTTAGTAAAACATAAAAATTCGATTCTGTACTTTTAAATCTCTAAAACATTAAACAATTCTTTCTAATAACAACATAGATAAAATTTGATAAACCATGAAATATGCTTCATACAAGAATAAAGAATATCTGTTTACTAATATAATAAAGTTTCGCTAACAATTATAATAAAAATAGAAATTTATAAATTATAATTCAATTATTGGTAAAAATGTATGTTTTTCCCACTCACTATCTTGCGGATTAACTTGCGTGGCAACCTCTTCTGCGATCGGATCTCGGTATGTATTAGGAACCACAGTCTCACCTAAGGAGAAAGTCAAATAAAATTCTTTAATAGCACAAAACCGTAGTCTCACCAATAACATATTAATTCTTCTAATTAACTCCATTTCCACACTTTTTAAACATACCAATTCTGGTTCTCCGATTTTTAATAATTAATTGACTCATCCAAATGGTCTAATATTTTATAAGGATCTTGTATACATAAATATCTAATACCATATAAAATTTCATAGCATTCTGTGTTCATTTGATCCCTCAAATCCTTCATTTTTTTCAGATACATAAATTCTGTAAATTCCCTTCCAAATCTGACCTCTCCCTATTCCAAAATACATGATAATTTGTACTAAATTCATAAAATCACCAAACCTTCCAGATTTAAATTATACATATCTACAAACTCATATCCAAAATTTCATAATTTTTGAAGACCTCTAGATACCCCAATTAACTTACCCAAAATTGATTTTCTGCAGAAAATTTAAATTCCCAGCAGTGAACAGTAAACTTCGAAAATTCATATAAAATTGTATACTCAACATTTTTCAGTGAATCCAACTTTAAAAAAATCCTTAGGATGTCTATTTTAACATACAAAAATTCCAGAATCAGATTAAAGGCCAACAGATTGCTACAATTTTCAAAATCTGCACTGTTCACAGAATCCCTAATTTTCCATAATTATTACCAAACTTCAATTCCTTCAAACCAACTCCATAAAATCAACAAGAATGTGAAATACTTTGTTTAATACTTTCAATTTCATCATTATTCTTCCTTCTCTCTCTAAAAAATTTCTCAAATGTCTCTAATTTCTCTCTAATATCATAATATTCCATTTAATTATAGTAAAAGTTGAAGAAATTACCTCAAAACTCTTCAAATTCCTCTTGAAAATCAAAATTGTCCTCTTGCCCTTTCACTTCCTTCTCTCCCGTCTCCCCCTCTGTCTTCTATTCTAGATTTTTTTTTTGTTTCTAATAATTCCTAATTATTGCTTTATATAATTGCATGAAAAATTGAAAAAAAATGACTTAAGGGCTGGGCTAAGATAATTGATGGGCTAGGCTTTTGCTAATGGGCTTTACATTAAGGGCTGGGTATTTTTATTTTTTCCAAGGAGTTGAACTCTAGACTTGTCAATCAGTCTTTTATCATTAATCAAAATTTAGAGTATTTTCTCTATCAAGTAGCCTAAATGTTAGTTTTCTTTTATCCTTCGCAATCCACTTCATCAATCTTGAACTTTACTTAGTTCCAATAGGATTCTGGATATTGGAAGGTAATAATTTACACAAGCTATTTGCAAATGTTGCCATTGAAGTAGGAGGGCATGACATTGGAGGAAAGCATTTTTTCAATTTGGTTGCAGGATTAGTATTTTTGCCTTCTATATGGTTAAAAAGCTTGAGTTTATTTTCTTATATTTCAGCTAGTGGGGGTTTTATCATCTATTATTATCATTGGCTCAATTTTATGAGTTGGTGCCATTGATGGGGTTGGATTTTCTGGCAAAGGTTATCTAGTTAGTCTACATGGGATCCTTACTGCTCTTAACTTGTAGGCCTTCTGCTATGGTGCTCATCTAGGATTCCCAACCTCATATTCTTCAATAAAACATACGAGCTAGTTCTCTAAGGTAATTTTTTTGAAGTGAAAATTGTGTTTGAAGTCTTATACATCATGACAAATATTAACTTCAAACTTTGTTTCTTCACAAGTTCTATTAATCAGCTTTGGTCTTAGTACTTTGTGTTGACCCAGGTATGGCAACCTAAGAGGGGGGGTGAATTGGGTTTTTATTTATCAATACGGAATTAGAAAACTTTTCTTGAAAGATCAAAATTATTTAAATTTTTCTTTAAGAACAAAGGTGAAGAAGATGAAAATAGAATGCAATCAAGAGAATAATAATGATGAACAATCACAAGTGCAAGTAAATGTAAAGAGGAAAGGGATAGAGAGAGTGCAAACTCAATTTACGTGGTTCGGCAAACCTTGCCTACGTCCACGGGCTCCTAGCTCCACGAGCTATGCTTTCCACTAAGTTGTAGAAATCTTTACAACTTGCTTGATGAACAACCTCACCAAGACTTTTTCTTTCAACTCTTGATAACACCACACCAAGAGTTCTTCTTGATTGAACAACCTCACCAAGGCAACTTTCCTTCAACCTCTTGATAACACCACACCAAGAGTTCTTCTTGATGAACAACCTCACCAAGGCAACTTCCTTCAACCCTTGATAACACCACACCAAGAGTTCTTCTTGATGAACAACCTCACCAAGGCAACTTCCTTCAACTCTTGATAACACACAACAAGAGTGCTCTCAAGGATAACTATTATCCTTTACAAAAATATCCCACTCTCACCAAAATACAAGAACAAAGATAATTTTTACAACAAAAGTATAACTCTCTTCAAAGAGTAGATAGATAATATAAAAGCTCTCTAACTTGATACTTCTCTTGCTTTTTGCTTGATAAAATGCTTCTCTTGCTCTACTTGAATGCATGGGAGAAGGGCTCCTTTTATAGGCAAATGAGATGAACTTAATCAAGTGAAGACACCATCTCCAAATTTTTTGCCCACCATAAAATTGTAATTTTGTCTGTCATTTTTGTCAATGTTTCGTTTGAAATTTGAAAATCTGCAAAACATAAAAGATCTGCACATTTGAATAAGCTTTCCAACGCATCAATAATCAAGTCATTTGGATATCTGTAGCTCAAGATATGGCCAAAACACCATTCGGTGCTCATGTGACTTGATTTTTCCTCCATGTGTCAGTCCACCGACTTGAATGATAATTCTGTCAGCCTTCCGTTTGAAATTTGAATCTCTTCAAAACATAAAAAATCTTCATATTTTAATAAGCTTTCCAAAACATTAAGATTCAAAGAATTTGGATATCTCTATCTTAAGATATGGCCAAAACACCATTCAGTGCTCATGTGAGTTGATTTTTCTTCTCTGTGTCAGTCCACCGAATTGCATGTCAATTATGCCGGCCTTCTGTTTGAAATTTGAATTTTTTCAAAACATATGAATGGCACCATTAAGTTATCTTTCTAAGGCCACAAGAATCAAGTCATTTTGATTTTCTAGCTCAAGATATGTCCAAAAGAGTATTTGGTGCTCATGTCAGCTGCTTCCATTTGTCTTTCAACTTGCATGATGATTTGGATGATCTTACACTTAAAATTTGAATTTCTTTAAAACATATGAAATGTTATAAATTGGGTAAGCTTTCCAAAGGCTCAAGAATCACATAATTTGGGCATTTGTAGAGAAATATATGAACAATTGATTAAACATTGCTCATGTGTCACATTCCTTGAATCAAACCTTGTACTTAAACTTTGGTGCCTTTAACATGTAGTCTTTTTCTTAGCTTCAACACTTCATTTTAATAAGCCTCTTCTTGATTTTAATTATTTCAATGATCTTACTCTTACACATAAATAAACATGTTAGTAAATCTCAATTAATCAATGTGTATTGTTATCATCAAAATTATCATGTAGCCTTAGGGCTAACAATCTCCCCCTTTTTGATGATGACAAATCATTGATTGCTTTAAAATATAATCTAAAATCAAGAATGAAAATAAAAATCAACAATAAGAAAAAAGAATGGCACTTGTTATGAATATAAGCAATCCAACTATTTCTCCCCCTTTTGTTATCATCAAAAAAAATGTAATAAAATTAACTACTCCCCCTAAATATATTCTCCCCCTTAACATATGCTATCAATTAAAGAAAATTGAAGATATATCAAACATGGCCTAATTCTATTCTAATTATGCAAAATCTATCTTGACTAAGGGGTTTAGTAAATATATCGGCTAATTGTTTATCGGTGGGAAAAATTCTAAAGAAATATTACCTTTTTGCACATGATCTCTACTAAAATGATGTCTAATCTCTATATGCTTAGTCCTAAAGTGTTGTATGGGATTTTTTGAAATGTTAATGGCACTTGTATTATCACATTTGATGGGAATGTGATCAAATACCACACCATAATCTTTTAAAATTTGTTTCATCCAAAGAGATTGTGCACAACAACTTCCTACGGCAATATACTCGGCTTCCGCGGTTGATAAGGCAACAGAATTTTGTTTTCTACTAAACCATGAGACTAATGCATGTCCAAGAAAATGGCAAGATCCACTAGTGCTCTTTCTATCAAGAAGACTTCAAGCAAAGTCCGTATCGGAATAACTAATTAGATCAAAATTATCACACTTAGGATACCAAAGACCTAGATTTATGGTTCCAAGAAGATATCTAAATATCCTTTTGACAGCCTTAAGGTGAGATTCCTTTGGACAAGAGTGAAATCTAGCACACATACACACACTAAACATAATATCAGGTTACTAGCAGTAAATACAAAGAGCGCCAATCATACTTCGATATTGTTTACCTAACACTTTCCTTTCTCATCTTTGTCAAGTTGGTTATGTACCAATAGTGTGTTAATGTCCTTGAATTATCCATGCAAATTTTATTATGTGAGAAGATTCTCTTGTGATTTAGCTGATTTATGAAGATCCCATCCATTGATTGCTTGATTTGAAGTCCAAGGAAGAAATTTAATTCTCCCATTAAGCTCATTTCAAATTCTTGTTGCATACACTTGAAAAATTCTTCACACATAGAAATATTAGTAGCACCAAATATAATATCACCAACATAGATTTGAACAATTAATAAATCATCATTTTTTATTTTAACAAAAAGAGTAGTATCAACTTTTTTCATTTCGAAACCATTATCAATGAGAAATTTGCTCAATCGATCATACCATGCTCTTGGTGCTTGTTTCGAGCCATAAAGTGCCTTTTGAGTTTGAAAACATGGTTTGGAAAATCATGATTTTGAAAACCAAGAGGTTGCTCTACATATACGTCCTCCAAAATGTAACCATTTAAAAATGCACTTTTGACATCCATTTGATATAATGTAAAATTTTATAACATGCAAATGCACAAAACATTCTAATTGATTCTAATCTAGCAACCGGTGCAAAGGTTTCCTCATAATCAATACCTTCTTCTTGATTGTATCCTTGAGCAACAAGTCTAGCTTTGTTTCTAATAATGTTGCCATTTTCATCTACTTTATTTCTAAAAATCCATTTAGTGCCTATAATAGAATGATTTTTGGGTCTAGGGACTAATTCCCAAACATGATTTCTTTCAAATTGATTCAATTCTTCTTGCATAACCAAAATCCAACTTTCGTTATTTTCGGCTTCTTTAAAAGATTTTGGTTCAAATTGAGAGACAAAAGCAAAATGATTACAAAAGTTCTTAAAAGAAGATCTAGTTTTCATACCTTGTGATGGTTCACCAATAATGAGATCCTTAAGGTGAGCTTTTGCATACCTCCATTCCTTTGGTAATTCTTCGGAAGAATCATTTACTTCCACAAGCTTTTCTTGTTGAAGTTGTAATTCATCTTGGCTCTTTTTATCAAGCCTTGATTCCTTGATTTGCCTTTCTACCTCAACAATATCATCATCTAAATTCTTTGAAGAAATAACATTAGTTTCATCAAATTCAACATGCATAGATTCTTCAATAGTAAGAGTCTTTTTGTTAAAAAATCTATATGCTTTACTATGGTTGGAGTAGCCAACAAAAATTCCAATATCGGCTTTTGCATCAAATTTTTCAAGGTTATCCTTGGTGTTTAAAATAAAACATTTACATCCAAAAACTTTAAAAATCCAATGTTGGGTTTTCTTCCTTTCCAAAGTTCATAAGGAGTTTTCTTTATTAAAGCTCTAATATGGACTCTATTGATTATAAAGCATGCGGTATAAACTGCTTCGGCCCAAAAATATTTTGGCAAATTATTTTCAAGTAACATGGTCCTAGCCATTTCTTGGATAGTCCTATTTTTCCTGTCAACAACACCATTTTGTTGTGGAGTTCTAGGTGAGGAAAAATTATGCTCAAAACCATTTTCATCACAAAGATTTTCAAATGCAACATTGTCTACTTCACCACCATGATCACTCCTAATGGACCCAATAGAATACCCTTTTTGATTTTGGACTCTTTATGCAAATTTTGAAAAAGCTTGTATGGCCTCATTTTTAGTTTTCAAGAATAATACCCAAGTGAATCTTGAATAATCATCCACAATAACAAAAACATAATACTTTCCACCGAGGCTTTGAGTTCTTGATGGTCCACATAAATCCAAATGAAGTAATTGTAGAGGTTTATTTGTTGAAATAAATTTCTTTTGTTTAAAAGAAGTTCTCACTTGTTTTCCAAATTGACAAGCATCACAAATTTATCCTTTTCAAATTTTATTTTTGGAAGACCATCAACTAAATCATTTTTAGAAATTTTTGAAATTGTGTCCATGCTAGCATGACCTAACCTTCTATGCCATAACCAAGCATCATGATTAACACTGAAACAATTTTCTACAAGATCATTAACATCAATATCAATTGTATAAATATTACCACATCTATTACCAACAAATAATGTCTTATTGTTACTAACATCCTTAATCACACATCTATTAGGCTCAAAATTAACAAAATATCCCTTATCACACAATTGACTAATGCTAATCAAATCATGTTTTAAACCATGAACAAGCAAAACATCTTTAATAATAGGTGAAGAATGGTTACCAATATCACCATGTCCGATTACCCTTCCTTTGGCATTATCACCGAAGGTCACATATCCTCCTTTCTTCATGATTAATCTTGAGAACTTGGAGGCATCTTCGGTCATATGCCTTGAGTATCCACTATCTAAATAACACTTGTGTTTGCCACTCCTTTGTTTCTATAATCAATATTCAAAGAGAGACTTTTTGGTACCCAAATATTCTTGGGTCCTTGGGGGTTAGTTATGGTACTTTTTGGAACCCATATTTGTTTCAAATTAGGATTTCTCTTAATATAGCAAGAATGCACTTTGTGTCCTTTTCTTCTACAATAAGTACATGAATGATTAGGATTATTTATAGAAGATGCGAACTGGTGTCCATGAGCAACTAATTTTAAATACTTTGAATTGTGATCGAGTTGCTATCTAAAGCCTCTTTTATCAAAAACACACCTTTGGTTTTGTACATAGAATTCAAATTTTTTGTGCTTTTTGTAAAACTATCAACAATATTTCTTAAGTCATTATTTTCCTTTTTCAAAATAGCATTTTCTTTGTCCAATTTATCAAAATCTTTTTGTTTTAAAATATCATTTTCAGTTTTTAATAAATGTATTTGATTTTCCAAACTTTCAAAATCTTTTTGCTTTAAAATTTATTTTCATTTTCTAAAGCTTCATTTATTTCCACCAACTCTTCTAATTGAGATAACATGATTTTTGACTTCTTTTTGAAAGCATTGATTTTTGAATTTTGTTTATCAACTTGCACATGTAAATTTTGGAATGCTTCAAGTAATTCATCATATGAAAGCTTAGGATCATAGTTTTGAATACTTATCTCATTATTCTATTAAAGCCATGATGAGCACATGGGTGCCACTCGTAATCTTTTCTTTATTATCCTCAAGGTGATTTCATTGCGTTATGAAAGAACACATAAGTTCTTCTAATGGTAGTTTGGTGAGGTCCTTTGCTTCTTGAATTGCCGTCACCTTTGGCTCCCAAGATTTTGGTAGACACCTAAGAATCTTTCTCACCATTTCAACATTAGAGTAAGATTTACCAAGAGATTTCAAACTATTAATAACATCCGTAAATCTAGTAAATATTTCAGAAATTGATTCATCCGATTTCATCTTAAAAAGCTCATAACTATGAACTAGAATACTAATTTTGGATTATTTAACTTGACTAGTTCCTTCATGAGTTACTTCAAGTGTGTGCCATATTTCTTGTGCCGTAGAACAAGTAGAGATTCTATTAAACTCATTTCTATCTAGAGCACAATATAACACATTCATAGCTTTAGCATTCAAACTCAATTTCTTTTTATCATCTTCACTAAACTCTTTAGGTTCTTTAAGCATGCTTTCTCCATTTTCAATTTTGGTAGGAACAAAAGGTCCTTCCAAAATAATAGACCACAAATCATAATCAAAAGATTTCAAGAAAAATACTCATTCTAGTTTTCCAATAAGAGTAATCACTTCCATTAAAAATGGAGGTCTAGAGATAGAAAGTCCCTCAACATATGAAGTTGAATTAAAAGTTGCCATAGCTCAAAATTGGTTAAGATTTAAAAAAAATGAGCAACCTTGCTCTGATACCACTTGTTGACCCAGGTATGGCAACCCAGAGGGGGGGGATTGAATTGGGTTCTATTATCAAAACGGATTTGTAAAACTTTTCATTGAAGATCAAAATTATATAACTCTTTCTTTGAGAATAAAGGTGAAGAAGATGAAAATAGAATGCAATCAAGAGAATAGCAATAAAGAACAATCACAAGTGCAAGTAATGTAAAGAGGAAAGGGATAGAGAGAGTGCAAACTCAATTTACGTGGTTCGGCAAACCTTGCCTACGTCCACGGGCTCCTAGCTCCCCGAGCTAAGCTTTCCACTAAGTTGTAGAAATCTTTACAACTTGCTTGATGAACAACCTCACCAAGACCTTTTCGTCCAACTCTTGATAACACCACACCAAGAGTTCTTCTTGATGAACAACCTCACCAAGGCAACTTCCTTCAACCCTTGATAACACCACACCAAGAGTTCTTCTTGAAGAACAACCTCACCAAGGCAACTTCCTTCAACTCTTGATAACACACAACAAGAGTTCTCTCAAGGATAAATATTATCGTTTACAAGAATATCTCACTCTCACCACAATACAAGAACAAAGATAATTTTTATAACAAAAGTATAACTCTCTTCAAATAGTAGATAAAGAATATAAAAGCTCTCTAGACTTGATATTTCTCTTGTTTTTTGCTTGATAGATGCTTCTCTTCACTTCTTGTTATTTTGAATGCATGGGAGAAGGGCTCTTTTTTATAGGCAAATGGGATGAACTTAATCAAGTGAAGACACCAACTCTAAATTTTCTGCCCACCATAAAAACTGTAATTTTGTCTGCCATTTTTGTCAATGTTTCGTTTGAAATTTGAAAATCTGCAAAACACAAAAAATCTGTACAATTGAATAACTTTCCAATACATTAAGAACCAAGTCATTTGCATATCTGTAGCTTAAGATATGGCCAAAAAACCATTCGGTGCTCATGTGATTTGATTTTTCTTCTATGTGTCAGTCCACCGAATTGCATGTGTATTATGTCGGCCTTTTGTTTGAAATTTGAATTTCTTCAAAGAATATGAAATCTGCTCCATTGAATCATCTTTCCAATTCCACAAGAATCAAGTCATTTGGATATCTCTAACTCAAGATATGGACAAAACATCATTCGGTGCTCAAATGAGTTGATTTTTCTTCTCTGTGTCAGTCCATCGAATTGCATGTCAATTATGTTGGCCTTTCATTTGAAATTTGAATTTCTTTAAAACATATGAAATGTTCTTCATTAAGTCAGACTCCAATGCCATAAGAATCAAGTGATTTGGATATTTGTAGCTCAAGATATGTCTAAAAGAGCATTCGGTGCTCATATCAGCTGCTTCCATTTGTCTTTCAAATTGCATGATGATTTGGGCAACCTTACACTTGAAATTTAAATTTCTTTAAAACATATGAAATGTTATAAATTGAGCAATATTTCCAAAGGCTCAAGAATCACATCATTCAGACATCTATAAAAAAATATATGACCAATTGATTAAACATTGCTCATGTGTCACATTCCTTGAGTCAAACCTTGTTCTTAAACTTTGGTGCCTTTAACATGTAGTCTTTTCTTTAGCTTCAACACTTCATTTTAATAAGCCTTTTCTTGATTTTATAATTATTTCAATGATATTACTCTTGCACATAAATAAACATGTTAGTAAATCACAATGAATCAATGTTTATTGTTATCATCAAAATTATCATGTAGCCTTAGGGCTAACAGCTACCACATCAGAGTGTTAACTTTAGTTTGTATTTAGGTTGTAAACCTAGCATTATTGATATGAAAAATGCAATTAAAACAAAAATCTTTATTAAATTGATTAGACAAATGATTTATCAAACAAAATTATTTAAATTTGCAAGTAAATATTATATAAGTTATGGATAAACTTTCCATTTTTATAGGCTCTTATTAAATAAACATTAACTTAGAAAATGGGGTGTGACAACACTCTTGCTATAGTGCGATGCAATTTCCTCATTGATCAATGATTTGATTGCTTCATTAGGTTTAGCCCCTATTGTTTCAGGTACTTGCTATAGTAGGGAGCAATGTAAGCTCTAATAAAGTTTTTTTTTTCCCCTTAAAGAAATTGTTGATATTAACATGTGACAATCTTGCATGTGCCATGCACATGATAATTTTGGATCAACTTGTCATAAAAATATTGTGTGATATTGTTTCTTATTTTACTATTTCTAAAAGTTTATTTAAAGAAGTATTTGATTCATATTGAATATCTCTTTTAATTATGATATTATTGACGTGTCCTAGTTGAGTTAGGAGAATAATTTTTTGTGTCCTATTCCATTTAGGAGATTGCTTATATCACTTCCTAAATTATTGTCCTTTATCCTAATTGAGTTTGATTGAGATTCTACTGGATTTTGGAGAGATAGCACAATCGATATCACCCTATATATAATGTTATTTTACATAACTTATACAGAGGTGTGTATGTCATGACATTTCAAGAATTAGAGGAGAGCTCCAACACAAATTGGAATGCTTCTATGATTTTGTTTATGAGCGTTTTATGAGTGTTTGAGAGATTGTGATACTACATGAATTTTGGTTAGGTCTGTCTTTGTTAGTATACACTTGAGAGAACTTACGAGTTGAGTATTTATATAATTTAGTGTTAGACATTGTAGTTATATTTTACTTAATAGTGTGTTGTTAAGTTATTAGAGACACAGAGTGGGCAGTGTCACTAGAGTTTAAGATCTTGGCGGGATTTTGTTTTACAAAGATTAGGTCAGTGTGTGAGAGTAAGTTAATACTGTAAACAATCCTAAAGATTGTACAAATAAGAACTTAGTGAATTGCAGCTCAAAGCTGTCCGTCGATGTAGGTCTTATAAACGAACCACGTAAAATCCTCTTGTGTCATTTAACTTTACAGTTTACTGTTATATTGCATAGAACTTCATACTTTCAGATCTTACAAAAATTATTCTTTATTTCAAATGCTAAATCTATTTAATAAAGTCAAAACAAACAATGTGTGTGAAATAAATTAATATAGTTAAAATAGTCAAATATGGTATGGTATATTTTAACAAGTCCCAAAACCTTTGATTGTCTAATCAAATTCATAAGTTGTTTGCAAGAAAATTATGGTCAAGAATATGTATGTCTGAGGGCCAATTTGGGATTCCTATTGCTATAGTAATACATAGTTTCTGATGTGCACAGTAGAAATAATCAACTTTTAAAAGAAATTACAGGGTGTTTAGTAAATCAACTTTTAATAATTGCTTTGCTTTTCAAAAGTAAGATAAATGTTGGTTGGAATTTTTGTTGCTGTAACTTTTACTATTTTCATGACTAAAATAAATATTTGTATTATCCCTTCAAAATATTTAACTATTACTATTTATAATTATTTTTTTAATTGTTTCAAGCAAGTTTTATATCAAAATAGGTCTTTTCGTTTATGAATTAATTTAAATTTTATAGAAATACATTATAAATTTACGTAACACGAATTTATATTCAATATGTATTAAAATATTATTACATATTAAAATTTAGATATGATTTGGAATTTTGGTTAAATCAATAACTATATAAAAATTCAGATTAGACTGATTGCTTTAAATTAAAGTGCGAGATTTTTAGGTGAAATATTAAAATAGAATTTTTTTTTGTGATTCTTGTTTATATATTATAAATAGTAATAATGATACTATTTCATAATATTTTAGTTTAACTACTGATTTATCTTTAAGAGATTGGTTTACATTTCAGCCTCTTTAAATTGAAATGTTGGTGCGGCCCTGATTTCCATTAACTCATAATTTAAAACTTGAGGGTGTACTTATTATTTTCTAGTCAATTGCCCTCATGTGAGAGTATTATGAATTTGCATTTTTAGGTTTGAGATTACATCAAATCACTTAAAGGTGTAATAACTTCAAATATAATGAAAATAAATTAAAGAACTAGAGTATATCCTCGTGTAATTCTTACAATTTTAATCTTATTAAAAATAGCGCAGAAGCTTCAATCTCCCCAAAATTGCAATCAATAATTAATGTTTCTTCACCTTATATAATTCATAGTTTTTTATCTACTTATAATATGTTGAGATCTATTTACTTAATTTAATATATCTTCTAAAATTGTAGAGACTATTGAACAGAAAAGAAAAAAATTAATATACGAAAATATGACCAACAAAAAGAATAGGTGGTTGGTGAATTTTTTCTAACATCACATAAAACAAAATTTTGCGGAAGATTTTATCTAATCTGATTATTTTTTCTATGTTATTGTATTTATATATATTAGTTCTGCTTTTGAATTATAATTATCTATCGTTCTCTTATTATACAGATAAAATATCCATATTGCTCATATAATTTGACTAGTAGAAAAACTAGAAATGATCATGATTATAATTAATTATTATTTTATCTTAATAAACAAATTTGTTGATAATAAAACAGCACATGCACAAACATAAAACTGTTTGAGAACTAATTAATAAGATTAGTACACATCGCATACTTCATTTAGGATTTGAACTAATATACTACAGAAACTGGAAACTCCAAAGAGAAGTATAAATATCCTATATAAAGAATTCTATTTGTGTTCAATGCTTCAAAGTTTTATCAAAACTTGATCATAATGCTCATCATTATACCCCATCAATTAATCAAAAATGTTATTGGATTGCAAGGAGATTACCCCAAATTGATCATTTGGTTTCCCATTAATTTTGGCTGAAGTAATAAAGGAATGAATGAAGAAGAAGTTTTGGGAAGCGTCAAATGCAGGAAACTGGATGCTATAGCTTTAGCATCTAAATATTTTCTCATCAAATTTTACATAAAGAATACAACAGACATGTATCATGTGAGATATTTAATTAGTCCAAGAATGGAATATTTCACCCTTAGTTATGTTTAAAACCAGTATCATAACTTGAGATCTTAAGTGAAGAAAACTAGAAGATCAATAAACCATTAATTTCGTTAATTGATGAGAAAATTAAGTACATAATACTACGAAACTAAGAACTTGACAAACTCTATAGACATATATGTTGATATGTACCAATTACAGTTGCCCCAAACACTTCCAGAAGGGTACAACTGAACCTCCATGAACTGGTCTGGAGGGTAAGTACCTTTATGTGGCCCATGGATTGCCTCATGAAACTTGTTGGTGTTAGCGTAAACATGTGTTATGTACATGTTAAGTTTTTGGTTAACTTGTGATAAAAATAAGAAAAGTATTTTTTATTCCTATTTTACTATTTCTAGATGATTATTATAGGAAGTAATTGATTCACAATAGATACCTCTATATATTAGGATAATATTTCTTGTATCCTAATCAAAATAGTAGGATATTTAATGTGTCCTAATTACTTTATGAGTTTAACTATAACACTTCCTATTTTAATTTATCCTAATCCTAATGTGATCTTGATTGAGATATTTATAGGATTATAGGAAGATTTCGACCAAGACCTCTCAATATATATCGAGTTTTATCAAAGTCGGCAGAGAGAGCTTTTTGTGATTGGAGACTTGTTGTGTTCTTGAGAGAGTTGGTCACGGCATTCCATGACTTCATAGAAGAAAGCTTTAACGCAAAAGGAATGTCTTTATTATTTTTAATTATTGAGTCTTTGTTTCATGTATGAGAGTTATAATCGTACATAAGTTGTTGATTAAGTCTGAGTGAGTTAGTAGGCACTTAGGATAACTTGAGAGTTGAGTGTTTATGTAATTCTATGTCGGACATCGGGTGTTAGTATAACCTAATAGTGTTCTGTTAAGTTATCTCTGACAAAGAGTGAGCAGTATCACTAGTGTTTAGGATCTTTGCAAAGATTTTGTTTGTCAAAGATTAGGTCTCTGTGTGAGAGTGAGTCAGCACTATAAAATATCCTAAAGATTGTACAAACAAGAACAAAGTGAATGATAGCTCTATAGCTGTCCGTGGACGTAGGTTTTTATAACCGAACCACATAAAAATCCTCCTGTGCCTATTTATATTATAGTTTACTGTGTTGTTATTTATAACTGCATACCTCCAGAACTTTCAATTGGTATCAAAGCGGGTTCACTGATAGACAAGTGAAGAAAACGATCACGTTGATCTGGAAGGATGGAGTTTATTCGTAATGGGGGATCTGGAACGCAACCACCTATTCTTGATGACAGTAATTATCCATATTGGAAGGTAGAAATGATGATGTATATCAAGTCTCTTGATGATAGGGCATGGACGAGTGTACTTAAGGGATGGACACTGCTAACAAAGCTGAATGCTTTTGGTAATGCCGAACCAAAACCAGGGGGCGAATGGTCTGATGAAGAATACCGACGATCCAGTTGGAACTCCAAGGCTCTTAATACGATTTTTGCTGCAGTAGACTTAAACAAGTTCGGATAGATTTCTAGATGCAAAGTGGCCAAAGAACCATGGGACATACTTGAGGTAAAACATGAAGGTACTGCATCTGTTAAAAGATCTAAATTAATAAGGCTGAATTCTCAATTTGAAAATCTGATGATGCATGAGGATGAATCAATTTCTGATTTTTACTTTAAGATCTGTCACATTACAAACTCAGTATACATGCTTGGCAAAAATTTTACTAATGCAGAAGTTGTTAGTAAGATAATTAGGTCTGTCCCAGACAAGTTTCAACCTAAAATTTCATCCATTGAGGAAGTTAAAAACACTGATGAAATGAGAGTTGATGAACTGATTGGTATTCTCCAAAACTTTGAAATAAATCAAAGTACTGGGAAACAAGAAGATAAAAGCATTGCATTTAATGTGAAAGCTAAAAAATCTGATGATGAATGTATTGATGAGCTTGATGAAACTAATTCTAAACAAATTGCTTTTCTAACAAGAAATTATGTCAAGTTCATGAGAAGAAATTTTAGGAAAAAGAATCAAGGAAAGCCATCAAACTCAAGTGAAGAAAAGTTCAGAAAATTCAGCAAGGAGAATGATAAAAAGAAACCGAAACAACCTGAAAAGAAAGGACAGATTCAGTGCTATGAATGTTCTGGTTATGGGCATATTCAATCTGAATGTGCTAATCTCAAGAAGAAAAACAAAGGGCTGATAGCACCTGAGTGATGAATCAGAATCGGAGTCAGAAGACCAAGATTGCATGAGCAATTTTGTTGCATTTACAGCATCTGCAACAGATAAAGGAAAGGCTGTTATGTCAGACATAACATAAGATTGTCAAGAT
This sequence comes from Boswellia sacra, assembly GCA_013180625.2. NCBI lineage: Eukaryota > Viridiplantae > Streptophyta > Magnoliopsida > Sapindales > Burseraceae > Boswellia > Boswellia sacra. The sequence goes on along the minus strand of SNVD02010368.1, from coordinate 10,904 downwards.
AGTGTTAATCATTCAGATGAAGAAGATGGACCAGAATATTACGAAGAGTTGCAAGAAACATACAATGCACTCTATGGTGAATAGCTAAGTTAGAAAGAAGAAATCAACACCTTGAAAAAGAAGATTGAAGTTCTGAAATGTGAAAAAGCTTATGCTGAAAACCACATCACCGAACTTGAAACTGTTTTGACAGATAAAACAGTACATATTGAGAAAATCACAACAGAACTGATTGAAAGAAGTGTGTTGATCAACTCAAAATTGGAGCAGCCAAACTTGATCAGGTCTTGAGTCTTGGAAGAGACAACTCTAACAAACATAGATTAGGATACACAAAAGGAAATGTTGCATCTTCATCAAAAACAGTTTTTGTGAAAGCTTCAACATTGAACTTAACTCTTTAAAGTCAAGTCCTAATTCCAAGAGCAGTGAGACATATATTTCTCCTCTGAGTTCTTTCAAATCCAACCCTAAAAAGGTGAGGAAATTCATTCCTATTTGCTATTTTTGTGGTAAAAAGGGACATATTAGGCCTAGAAGCTTTAAATTGTTGAATCTGTTGTATAAAAAGTCAAAACAATTTAAACTGTTACCAAAATCACAATAACAGTGGGTTAAGAAAGACAAAACAGTATGTCATTTTGCCTTTATTGCACTTAATGATGCATCTAATAACTTGTAGTATTTTGACAGCGGTTGTTCCAGGCACATGACTAGAAATAAATTGTTTCTAACAAACTTTAAAGCATGCAAGGATGTAAATGTCACCTTTAGAGATGGAGCAACAAGTAAGATCATTGGCAAAGGCACTTTGAATGTCAAAGGCCTACCCAATTTTAAAAATGTCCTTCTAGTGGAAGATTTGAAAGCTAATCTTATAAGCATAAGTCAGATTTGTGATAAAAAGTATACTGTTAACTTCACACAAAACAAATGCATAATCTTAGATAATTTTGGTAAATGCATTCTAAAAGGTAATAGATCTTTGGATAATTGTTATCTAGTAGAAATTGCATTTCATGCTAGGATTTCAGATTTAGAATTGTGGCATCAAAAATTAGGACACTTAAATTACAAAGACTTGGTTAAATTAACTAAGTTAGGTGCTGTAAGAGGAGTTCCTAAACTTGATGACAAAATTGATAAAATTTGTGGGCCATGTCAAATGGGAAAACAAATAAGAAGTTCACACAAATTAAATCCACATCTTACCACTTCTAAGATACTTTATTTGCTTCATATGGATTTTATAGGTCCGATACAAATTGAAAGCATTACAGGTAAGAGATATATATTTGTTTGTGTGGATGATTTTTCTAGATTTACTTGGTGGATTTCATTAAAGAAAAATCTGACACATTTGATGCTTTCAAGAATCTTTGTGTTAAGATTGAAAATGAGCCAAATAGGAACATTGGAAGGATTGTGAGAATAAGAAGTGATCATGGCAAGGAATTTGAAAATGTTAGCTATGCTGACTTTTGCAAATATCATGGAATTGATCATGAATTTTCAACTCCTAAAACTCCTAAACAGAATGGCATTGTAGAAAGAAAAAATAGAACTCTTCAAGAGATGGTTAGAGTAATGCTCAATAGCAAGAAGTTGACCAAGAGGCTATGGGCTGAAGCAATAAGCACGACTTGTTATATTTCAAATAGAGTTTTTCTTAAACGTGGCACTAATCAGATACCTTATGAAATTTTGAAAGGAAGAAAACCTAATTTGAAATATTTTCATGTCTTTGCTTACAGGTGTTACATCTTAAACGATAGAGAACTATTAGGAAAATTAGATCCAAGGAGTGATGAAGAAGTCTTCGTGGGACATGCTCAAAGCAGCAAAGCATTTCGAGTTTACAATCTGAGAATTGAGGCAGTCATGGAATCTGCAAACGTAGTATTTGATGACCTTGATGATTATGGAAAGTACTCACAAGAGGAAAGCATAACCAGTTTCATAAAAGATACAGAAAATCAGATTCAGATAGCAGTAAAAAGGAAGATGCTGTTATAAAGGAGGAAACAACTGATGTTATACCTGACGTAACAGTAACATCTGACAACTCAGATTTGAATAAAAATTCAATTCGAAATGATAAGGATAGAAAAGATCCACCCACATGGATTCAAAAGGCACATCCAACAAGTTCTGTCATTGCAACACCAGATGGCATGATGAAAACTCAGAGCAAGGTAAGAAATCAGGTAAGGTTTGCATGTTATGTTTCTTTAGTTGAGCCAAAAAATGTGAAAGAAGCTTTAAAAGAAGAGGTGTGGATTGAAGCTATACAAGATGAACTTAATCAGTTTAAAAGGAATGAAGTGTGGGAATTAGTTCTTAGGCCAGAAGGTACAAATGTCATTGGAACTAAATGGATTTACAAAAATAAAACTGATGAAAGTGGTCAAGTAGTAAGAAATAAAGCTAGGTTAGTTGCACAAGGTTACACACAAGTTGAAGGCATAGACTTTGATGAGACCTTTGCACCTATAGCTAGACTTGACTCAATCAGATTACTACTTGCAATTGCTTGTTTGCTTGATTTTACGTTGTATCAAATAGATGTTAAAACTGTATTTTTAAATGGCTATCTCAATGAAGAAGTTTTGTTGAACAGCCTAAAGGATTTGAAGATCCTAAACATCCAGATTTTATGAACAAATTGCACAAAGCTTTGTATGGTTTGAAACAAGCTCCTAGAGCTTGGTATGAAAGGTTGACAAATTTTTTAATCAATAGAGGTTATAAAAGAGGCAGCAATGATAAGACCTTTTTTATCAAACATGCATCAACCTATTTTATTTTTGCTCAAATATATGTTGATGACATTGTTTTCGGATCAACTAACAAAAGCAAAATTAATGAGTTTATTAAGTTAATGTAGGAAGAGTTTGAGATGAGCATGGTAAGAGAATTAAATTTCTTTCTTGGATTGCAGGTTAAGCAAATGAATGATGGGATATTTATATCTCAATTAAAATATGCCAAAAATCTTGTAAAGAAGTTTGTGCTTGAGAATGCAAAACCAATGAGAACTCCTATTAGTACTAATCTAAAACTTTCAAAAGATAATGCAGGAAAAGATGTTGATGCAAGCTTGTACAGAAGCATTATTGGTAGCCTACTATACCTCACAGCAAGCAGACCAGATTTAAGCTTTAGTGTAGGACTTTGTGCAAGGTTTCAAGTAAATCCCAAAGAATCACATCTTACAACAGCCAAGAGAATCATCAGGTATGTTCATGGAACATGTGATTATGGAATATGGTTTTCTAAAGATGCAAATGATTGTCTTGCAGGGTTCAGTGATGTAGATTGGGCAGGAAATGCAGATGATAGAAAAGTACTTCAGGAGGTTGTTTTTATCTTGTTACTCACTTGGTTTCATGGCACAGTAAGAAGCAGAATTCAATTTCTTTATCTACAGTAGAAGCCGAATAAATAGCAGCAGGGAGTTTTTGTACACAACTATTGTGGATGAAGCAAATGTTGAGTGATTATGGTATTGAACAAAATCCTATAATTGTGTTTTGTGATAATACTAGTGCTATAAATATTTCCAAAAATACTGTTCAGCATTCTAGAACAAAACACATTGATATTAGATACCATTTTATAAAGGAACTAGTAGAATCTAAGGTGATACACATTGAGCACATCTCTACTGATAAACAATTAGCTGACTTGTTCACTAAGGCATTAGACACAACAAGGTTTGAAAATCTAAGAAAAGCCGTAGGTATTTGTCAGTTATATGAGTGAACACAGTATACTGTTATGTTATTCATATCTGTAGTATCATAAGTTTCCTTCTAAATTAGCATGTTTGAGCTATGGTATAAAATTTGTAATAGATACTGAGTTAAAATGAAAAATACAGTGAGGCCACCAATATATGATGTGTGAAAGCCATCATTGAGAGTAACCTCAGGGTATTTAGGAAATATGTTGAGGTCACCCACTCATATGAAAAGGGCTACCTCTATATTGTGTGAAAGCTCTTGTATTAATCTAGAAAAGTTTCCATTGAAATCAACTTTTGTGTGTGTAAGAAGCATGCTCAAGTTGTTCATTCAATTGAATCAAAATAGATTTCATGAAGAAATTAAAATAGATTTCATGAAGAAATTACTCAGCTCTAAAATATGCTTCCTTAGAATGATACATATGATAATCTAGATATTACTATCATGATATTATTAACTGTGTTCCGTTACATTTTTCATAACAGTGTCCTATGTGCTTGTCCTAAATATAAATCACTTGTATGTCCGTGTGTTAAAAAATTGCCTTGTCAACAACGTTGAATTAAGGGGGAGAAGTCTTAGTGGCAGGAATCCTAATTCTATCAGTATTCCTTATTTGAATTTAAATCAAATTTGAATTGATGTGTTTAAAGGGAGTTATTAAACAGCTTTTGAAAGGAAAGTCATTAATAAATTTTTGTTGAAAAACAATAATTCCTTAAAATTCGGCCTATTATATATAACAAATAGTTTATAGGCTTCTTCTGTTCATATCATCCATCACCTACAGTTGCTTCCCTATCCTCGTCTTGGTTCTCTATTTCTGTTCTGAAAGACTTCGATAGTTTAGAAACCCTAGCTATGGCAACCTCAAACTCGATAGCCAGTGCTTCTTCTTCAAGCGCTCCAGTCACAACAGTAGTGACAATAGTCAGTCATCTCCTACGCAACACAAACATGTAACAAGTGCAGTTGATCCAGCCATCAGCAAGGATGAACAAGTACCGGTGAAGAAGATTAAGGACAAGGTCAAGCCAAAATATAATAAATTTCTCACTGCTGCAGTCAAACAGAAGTTTAATAAGATTACTTCATAGAGGAAGCTACAATTGGAAAGGCCAGTGAAACTCTCGGACTTTAACACATATGGTGTCAGTGAGATGATTGAATCCAATTACTGGACTCGAACGGTATCAAACTTTCTTCCTCCTGTAAAAACTTTGATTCAAGAATTTTATGCTAATATCTCAAGTGCCATTGATGATCCTAAGAGTTTTTATTATCATAAAGTTTACTGTCAGGGGAAGTTTGTGAAATTCTCTCCCAATGTCATAAACTCTTTTCTGGACATTCCAATAGGCAGCATGCATTTTATAGATGAAGAATATAACATGGCAGAAATAGTTAAGGAAGTAACTGGTCGAACAGATATTGAATGGAAACCCAGAGATGGTCTTGACCAGAAATATCTTAGAAAAAAATACCGAGTGTTACACAAGATAGCCCAGTTTAATTGGCTTCCTTCTTCCCATCAAAATCAGATTCGGGAAGACAGAGTAAAACTTCTCTTTTGTTTAAGAACTAATAGACCAGTAAACTTTGGATTGTTAGCATATAGAACAATCGTTCGAATTGGTTCCTATCACTTTGATTACTACTTGCTTGTGTTCCCCTATTTGATTCAAGGCATACTTGCTCAAAACAACATTCCTGTGAGCTCTAATGAACAGGCCGAAATTCTGTCTAAGTCCATTACCAAGGGATTCCTTCAAAGATTGCATGATCAAACTGATTTGCCTGCACCTGAACCTAAACCAACAAGAGTTAGGAAAAATCAATTGAAAATTATTGAAGAAAAACTTGAATTGATCAACTCTGCTTTGACAGATATTCTGCAGGACTTGAAAGACATTAAACTCAAGCAATCTGTGTTGGAAGCTCAGTTTCTAGGACAGTCTCAGTCCACAACACCATACTCCATGGAATCTGAACCTGAACCTGTGATTCCAGAAAAACCAACTGATGAAATACCAGATGACACTGAACCACAATCTGAGGAAGAGGCTCCAATTCCATCGAATCCTGCTGCACAACCTGCTGCTAAGAAAGACAAAACAACAGCATAGAAGCCAAAAGAAAAATCAAACAAGGCTTCTATCAAGGGATATAGCAAGAAGGAAAAGAAGAAACTTAAAGTGGTGAAGAAATCATCTTATCAGAAAAAGCAGAAACTAGAGACATCGGCTCTCACTTTGCAAGATGAATCTGATGCAGATGTACCAAAAAAAATAGATTTCGGAATGAAACAGACCTCACCACTTGTTGAGAAAGAATCCCTAGATATTACTGTCCCTGCAGTAGCTGAAGAAGAATCTCATCCACCATCACCTCCATCACCCCTTCTTCCAGCAACTGAGTCACCAGTTCTATCTTCCCAACTGCCTGCTCAAACCACTGCAACAAGTGTAGAAAGAATTGAGAGGGAGATACGCAGAGTCGTTGCTGAAGTTACTGCCACTTTCTCGGTTACAACTGAAGCTCCTCTAGTACCAGTCCCTTCTGCACCAACAGCACCAGTTGCAGCTCAACCAGAAGAAGTTCCATCTGATCAGCCAACCTCCACTCCTAGGTGCCGGTTTAAACATGTGGCTCGTAAATCCATCAATTGCCCTGACAGCACTACCTCACCACCAGTCCAAAAGTCTCCCAGACTTAGTTGGATTTTGACAACTTGTGCTTAAATGAATGGGGAGAAGATCAAGGGAAAGGGAAAAACTTGGCTGAATTTTATTGCAATAGGATTCTATTGTTGCTTTATTTTGCTTGCTGATGCTGTCATTTCTGTTATCTTATTTCTATTATCACTCTCTGCTTACTAATTTTGTTTTTGTGTTACTTGTTTCTCAAAGGAATAAGTAAGAAGTGAGGGGGAAAATGAACTATCTTTCATGTGTTTTCTGACAATTTCTGACAAATATTTTCATTTGTTCTGCAGTTGAGTTTGATTGTACTAGTTAAATTATACTTTAGTACTTTGCTTTGATATATGTCTTGTGACAGTGTGTTGTTATGTGATTCACAACAGCTTTCTGATTATTTCTTTACATGGGATATTTGTCTGTCTTATGGTTCATGATAACTTTTAGTGATATCTAACTTATCATGTGTTACTCTTAGAAACAGTGAAGTGTTTTCATCACAAGTTGCCAAAAAGGGGGAGATTGTTGGTGTTAGCGTAAACATGTGTCATGTACATGTTAAGTTTTTGGTTAACTTGTGATAAAAATAAGAAAAGTATTTTTTGTTCCTATTTTAATATTTCTAGATGATTATTATAGAAAGTAATTGGTTCACAATAAATGCCTCTATAGATCAGGATAATATTTCTTTTATCCTAATCAAATTAGTAGGATATTTAATGTGTCCTAATTACTTTAGGAGTTTAACTAGAAACACTTCTTATTTTAGTTTATCCTAATCCTACTGTGATCTTGATTGAGATATTTACAGGATTATAGGAAGATTTCGACCAAGACCTCTCAATATATATCGAGTTATATCAAAGTCCGCAGAGAAAGCTTTTTGTGATTGGAGACTTGTTGTGTTCTTGAGAGTTGGTCACGGCATTCCATGACTTCATAGAAGAAAGCTTTAATGCAAAAGGAATGTCTTTATTATTTTTAATTATTGAGTCTTTGTTTCATGTATGAGAGTTTATAATCGTACATGAGTTATTGATTAAGTCTGAGTGAGTTAGTAGGCACTTAGGATAACTTAAAAGTTGAGTGTTATGTAATTCTGTGCCAGACATCGAGTGTTATGTATAACCTAACAGTGTTCTATTAATTTATCTATGACAGAGAGTGAGCAGTGTCACTAGTGTTTAGGATCTTTGCGAAGATTTTGTTTGTTAAAGATTAGGTCTGTGTGTACGAGTGAGTCAGCACTGAAAAAGTCCTAAAGATTGTACAAACAAGAACATAGTAAATTGCAAGTCTATAGCTGTCCGTGGATGTAGGTTTTTATAACCGAACCACGTAAAAATCCTCCTGTGTCGATTTATATTACAGTTTACTGTGTTGTTATTTATAACTGCATACCTCCAAAACTTTCAAAGCTATTCTCCTCAGTTCATTTTTTCATCGTTTTGACTAGATTGGATATTCTTCTGTAGATATAGAGTCTAACATTACACAATTATTGGAGACATCATTCGAAGGCTCCTTAATTTGCCCCATCAAAAATCTTGCCTCAAATTGTTAGTCATAATCTCAAAACTAGTAATATTTTTGAATTGGTTTTAAAAATTAAATTTTGATTTAAAACATGCAATTAATTGATTATACAAAATTAACAAAGCAATGCTTAATGATATAAAAAAATGAAATACTATTAACAGAGATTTTTATTAAAAATTGATCAACTAAATGATGTTTTTAATAAAACTAATTTTCATAAAGCAAGTAATACAAGTTAGGGATAATTCTTTTATTTTTTATAATTCCTTATTAAATCTCTATTGATCATTAAGTTCTTTAGTTACGAAAATGATTAAAAGATATTTAATTTTTTCAAAATTTAATAGCAAGTGTAATAACCCATTCCAATTATTATGAAATATATTTCTGGGTTCCATCATATTTTAAGTATATATATGTTACAGGTTTGAGGCAAAGTTTATGGAAGTGAAATGTTAATTGCTTCTGGTGGAGATGGAATGTGAAGTAAAGAGAAGTGGTCTAGTGACGAGAGGGATTGAAATGCATTAACTAAATTAATAAAGGAGACATAGATGCAGAGGTGGGCCACTCCAGTAAAGAAGTAAACAAGACGAGATAAAAGGGCGAGAAAGGGGGAGAAATTCACTCTTAATTCTTCTTATGCCATTACGTAGAGTAGGGAGCTCTATTTGTAGCCCTACACAACTGACTACTGCCACCCCATTTACCAATCACAAGTTGCCAATTTAATAACCAATCAAACCTTGCCTAGAAGCAAATGAATTAGAGCTCAACATTTGTTACTAATCAAATAAATGATGGACACCTCATTTACTTGGTGTGGTGGTAATCCACCAGAAATTTACAACACTCATCCTTAAATTCCACCACTTAAAATAATTATATTTGACGTTACTAAGGAAAAACCCAGTGAGACAAAAACCAAAATAAAGAAATGCAATTATACAATAAATTATAAAGTGGTGTTGGACGTGCTTCTGCTACCTCATTAAAAACCTGGTTAGGAAAACCCAGTGGGACAAAATTTGAAGGGAAAAAGAGTACATTACTGACACATCCGAAAAAGGATTGTCTCCCAAGTATAGAAGTGTCGAAGTAATAATCCCGGTGAGACCGAGGTCGATCCACGAGGAAGGGAATTTTAGCGTTACAAATTATAAGATAAGCAAATATGATATGAATAATTCAAAGAAATGACAAGATAATATCAATAAATATGTAAGATGGTAGGCGGTATTACCGACCATTCAAATATAAAACAAAAACCAAGAGGAGGTAAAACCATCCATGGAAATAGGTGGTATAACCAACCATAGTAAATTAAAGAACAATTTCATAAGGTGGTAAACCTACCATAGTAAATAAAATAAAAAGTTCATAAACAATAGAATAATTAAAATACAAGAGGAATTAACACAATAACAATGAAGGCTAAGGTTAGGGGATCCGCCCTTGATATTTCAAATAAGGATAATTAACCCATTTTAGTTATATGAATTATATTTGTTTCTTACCAATATTTATACCACTTCTTGTAAATGGGTTCAAGCATCCAATGTGCCAATCACCATATGTCTACAACAAATCAAGGTTCCTAACTAGATTCGTGTCGGTAAGGAAGAACCATACATCATCTAGAAAGGATCCAAGCATTTGATGTGCCAAGGATTGTCGACAATGGATCAAGACCTCCACTTTACGAGTGGTGTCAAGATTGATTAAGAAATTAAATATAAATCATATTGAATAAACATTATAAGATTAAGATTATTAAGCACATATTAAGGGTTAGAGAATCCTTAATCTCATATCAAGGGTTTCACCCTTTCACCTTAGCAAAAGAGAAATTAGAAGAACATTATAATAGAAAGAAAATAAAATGCAAGAAAAAGAAAAATCATTAATAACATAAACACACAAATACAAAACAAGATCCTAGCCAAAGCCAAAATGTTCCAGCCAAGGCCAAGATACCCTAATGGGTCACAAGGCACCTCTATTTATAGATACATCCAGGGGCAAACTTGTCAAATTACATGGTCATAATTGTCAAATATTAGTTGTAAATATCTTTGACAATTGGGATCATTAGGCACCGACTTTGACCATCAATTCTGACATCGAAATGTTGTGAATTTTAATCACATGTCTTCATGAAAGTTGTAGATATTTCTCTCCGCTTTCTAGAACATATTGATTTGCATCAATTTGGATACGTATTTTGAGAGATACGGTCCAAAACTGAGGGCCCCCGGTCAACTGGGTCGAGACATAATAGATGGGTTCACTTCCAGCCCAATTTTGGTCCACTACAGCCCGAATTTGATGATTCTTGTGGATGCAATCTTGTAGACACTTAAATCAGCTTTCAAACATTATATTTGCACCATTCTGATCTATAAATGAGAGTTACGCCCATTTTACCGAACCCTTTAACAAAACCAAAATTAAGAGAAATTATTCCAAAGATGCAAATACTACATATGCTTAAGTTGAGGAATTTTTATGACACCATTACTGCCTATGATGACTAAACTCTATTAAACATCTATTTAAAGTGTCATCACACCTCCCAACTAGCTTATTGCTAGTCCCTAGCAATTAAAGCGTTATTATTTAGAAGTGATTTATAGAATTTTACATCCAAGGTGGTCATTATGGCACTCTCTTTGATTTTATCCAAATAAACAAACTCTCAACTGATTTTTTTTTTGAATGACTCATGTACCATTCAGTCAAGATATCCACAACCCTTCTTTTGTGCTCAGTTGACACATGAGTATGGGGTTTATTAGAAATAAGCCATATCGGTTCTAGTATTTGTTAAGGCTAACAACCTTAGGTAGGGGGTATTCATTCATTTTATACATTTTTTTTCTCTTTTTTTTTTTTTTGAAAGAATGCATCTTTAACC
>SNVD02010367.1:0-46348 GCA_013180625.2 Boswellia sacra | reverse complement strand
CACATGTCGAGGTAATGTTTATCGTACGTTGCGCTTCGTCGTGTGTCGCATTACTCAACATTTCTTGTCGAGCCTCATCGAGCGTATGGGCAGATTTGTTATGTCGTTGACTTGTATGCAGTTTTTGCATGATTTCTATATTGGGGGATGTTTTTTGAGATGTTTATTACATGCAGGATGGAAACTTTACACATTTTGATCTTGTACAATGGTTCTTAGAAGATGCAACAGAATGGTGGTTATGCGTACATGGGCGAGAGGTCTAAGCCCTTGATAATTCTTAAGTGTACTAGTTACAATGAGTTGGTGGGATGTTTAACTACAGAAATGGGTTAAGATCTGAGTACGAAAAACATAAGTTTAGCTGTTCAATTCTCTTCCAAGGGTCCCCTACCATTGCCAAGCTCTATTGAGATTGATAAAGATGTTTGTTTTTTTCATACAACATAGTTTGGAGGACTAGCAGTCATATACACCACTAATCATCACAGTTAAAGATAAGGACATGCAAAGAACAAATAGTTGACAATCTGATCCATTAAGGAAGAGGTGGAGTTCCTCTCAACTATCTCTGTTTCGCTCAGCAAGGAGAAGCAACCAATTAAATTGGTGTACTCCTATTTGTGCACAACAACAAGTTAATCAAGGATTCAGACTTCACTTTGACCAATCTACCGAACATATAGAGAATCAATCCGTTGGTGTTTCAGGAGATGCTAGACTGAACCAATCATTGCCATTAAGGCTAGTTCGGCACCTTGATAGCTTAAGAGAATTTGAGAGCTTAGTCAATGCCCATAGTGATGGTGATGGTGATGTTGGCGATGACGATGACAATGATGATGATGATGACAATGTCGATCATGCTTTTGAATCTTGCCATAACTTGAATGACGATTTAAATGAAAATGATAATGTTGATGGTCACATAGAGGTTGTAGATGATTTGAATCAAGAAGTGCCTTTGACCTTTCCTACTTCTATTCAGTCCACCCCTCCTGTTACATCTGAAGGACAAGAGGCTGAGCCGAGAGAGGCTGAGCCGAGAGAGGCTAAGCAAAGAGTAGATTTTGTAGCAAATGATACCAATTTGGGTCTTGAAAGTGATGAGCATCGGGTAAACAAATTCAGGTGGATGCCTCCTATTCTGCATTCGACATCAACAGTTGATGATGATGCCACATTTTTTATAGTTGATTGAATTTAGGTTACTGTCGGTCAAACTTTTAATAGCAAAACCGAGCTTCGTAAGAAGTTATCAAATTTCGCATTATGATGCAACTTTCAGTTTAAGGTGAAAATATCTAACACAACCAGGTTTGAGGTCGTATGTCATGTAGAAAATTACAAGTGGCAGCTTCGGGCAACCAAGGTAGCATATTCCAATCTCTTTCAAGTGAGCAAGTTTGACAATCAGCACACATATTCCATGCTAGACTGCACCCACAAATAAGCTACTTCTACTATTATTGGAAAACACATAAAGAGCAAATTCATTCAGGCATCTAGGATATATTGGCCCAGAGACATTATGTTTGATGCTCATAAGGCATTGGGTGTTAGAATCACATACCACAAGACATGGAGAGCAAAAGAGGTAGCTTTCAAAAAACTTCATGGATCTCATGAGGAATCATTCACACTTCTCCCACGGTATTTTTACATGGTTGAGAAGGTAAATCATGAAACAATAACGACTCTAGAAACTGATGGGAATGATCACTTCGAATACTTTTTCACGAGTTTGGGGGCTTCTATTATAAGCCTTACAACATCTATTAGGGTAGTTGTTGCAGTAGATGGCTATCATCTAAAGGAAAAATATAGAGGTAAAATGTTTCTAGTATCATGCATGGATGAAAATAAACAAATATACCCATTGACATTCGGAGTTGGTCATTTTGAAAATGACGATTCCTGGAATTGGTTTATGACATAGTTGCATGATCGGTAGTTGGAAATGTAGAAGACTTAGTGTTAATTCTTGACCGTTATACTAGTATTGAAAGAGTTGTGTATATCTTTTTCCCAAATGCACTACATGGCCTGTGCACCCATCATGTTAAGGGAAACTTGAAGGGCAAGTTCAAGGATAAGACTATATATATTAGGCATGTTCACTCAAGCTATGTAAACATATCATCATAGTGATTTCAACTATCATATGCGTACAATCGAATCATAAATTCCTCAAGCTGTAGCCTATCTTCGGGAGGTTGGTGTTGAGAAATGGTTACGTTCCCAATTCCCTGGGAGATGGTATAACATAATGACAACCAATATTGCTGAGTCTATAAATAGCTGTCTAAGAAACGCGCAGTTCCTTCCAATTGCACTCTTAGCATATTATTATCAGGCAAATCCTCAAAAATGGTTTTATGAATAAAGGGAAATATCTGCTAACTCACAATTATATCTAACTCCCTGGGTTGACAAATTGATAGAGGATTGTTTGAAAGAGGGTAATCAGATAAGAGTTAGCAACAACTCACTTACTACGTATAAGGTGTATGAAAATGTTTGTGTCAATGTTATCGACATACGTGCCTAGACTTGCATGTGTAGGGTGTTTGATCTTGACCAATTGCCTTGTGCACGTGCATTAGCTATTTACAAGCATATCAACCTACTCACATGCCATGATTACTATACCCAATGGTACACAAATGAACGAATGCTTCATACATATGCTTTGCCTGTTTTTGCAGTTGGTGTAAGCAAGGATTAGGTGGTTCCAGAAGATGATAGTAGCAAAGTAGTACTACCATCATTGATGAGGAGAACAGCCAGGCGGCCTAGAAGGAATCGAATCCCTTCTGTTGGTGAATCAAGCTCATCGCGTGCTTGTGGCAAGTGTGGAAGGGCATAGTAGGCAAACGTGCCGCAATCTAGTCCCCCTAGATGTTGCTGTAGGTGCACGACGCCAACCATGATACTTCTTCTTTCATACGTTTTCTTCGATTATATTATTCCTGTTTTGTGTAAATTGCACGTAACCTTGGAATGGATATCATTATGTAGTGTGTAATTGTTAAACTTTCTTGAGTAAATTGCCTGACATTATGTTGTATTGTGTAATTGATAAGTGTCTATTTATATATCATTTTCATATCAATTCGTCCATGTTTCTTTGCTATATTCCTTGGTATTTTTATGTTTTTGTGTGGTTTTGATGTTTGTAGGAGTTTTGGAGCAACTTGCACAAAAATGGAGTAAAACCCTTCATTTTCACCTCTGCTAGTCAACCATCTTCTCGGATTTAATTGTATTGATATACAATGAACCCGATGACATATTATATACCGTTGGAAAGCTCTCGAAGTCTATTTTCTGGAGAAATTTACGGTTTATAAATCCATTCAGTGTACCAAAAGTTGTAATCAAAACAGTGTGAGAAGTATAGAAATGTAATTCCATAAATCACTGTAGCATGTATAATACGGGACACTGTAGCAGGTTACTGTAGCAGAGTATTTAAACACATTTTAGGGTTTTATTTTCATAACTTGAAGGGGGAAAACGTGGGAGGAGGCTGCATTTCTGGATTTCTCTCATCCCTTGGAGTTCTTGAAGGAGAAAGAAGATTTTGAAAGAGGAGGAACTACAATTCCAAGAAGATTCATCTACAAAGAAGATTTTTAAAGAATTTGCTAAAGTTCTTTCTTTCCTTTTCAATTCTGGAATTTCTCTGTATTGTATTTGTTATTCTGATTGAATATGTGTAACTAAATCTGAATTGGGTGAGGGTGATTTCAAAGCCCTTGATATGGTTTTTGTGAGTTGATTGTGTAAGGAATTGTTATCCAATTCTCTAATTGAAGTTGCTTGTATTTTCCCATGTTTAATGCTTATGATTGCTTGCTGGATTGTATTTGGGTGGCCAATTGAATATAATCTGGTTGTTATCTATTGCTAGACTAGAAATCTTGATCCGTAATTGTCTTGAATTTCTAATCATTAGTAGCAAATTGTGATCAGAGATTGCAATTGGAGAATACAACCTAAGTTAAATAATCCGAGCTTGTGTGTTTATTGCTTAGATCAACCTATCTTTCTTATCGTAATGCTTCCATTGAATTAAATTTAGAGAGCTTGTTCTAGGTTGTTTAATGGATAGAGATTAAATAAAGAGCTTGTTTTATTTAACAACAAAGTAAGGAAAGATTGGGATAACAGAGCTTGTTGTTATCTACGGTTGATAACTTCAATGCTGTAATTGGATGACAATTCTACAATTAATTCGCAAATCCATATCTTGTGGTAGAGAAGGATCCCTTAACCAGATTTCCTCATTGATTTTTCATTCAAATTTACTTTCTGTTTTGTTATTCTTTACTTGCATTCTTATTTCATTTAGTAATCATTCAACAAAAACCCCCCCTGTTTAGTTTATTGTTGCTGGAAATAACAAATTCAATTAGAATCAATCCTCGTGGGAACGATATCTTACTTATCACTTTATTACTTGTGCGACTAGTATACTTGCTAGTTTCGAACGCATCAAGTTTTTGGCGCCGTTGCCGGGGATTGATTTTCTAATCGATTTGTTATTTTGTTTTCATTGTTGATTCATATTTTTGTTTGTTTTTCTTTTTTGATTGTTTGTGTGTTTAGATGACGTGGCAGTAACTTCCATCAATTCAGTGGCAGATTTGAGCCACAACTACCATGGAGAGTAAATGAGGTAAGCACTCCGAACATTGACTAACAACTTTCTGAGCTAACCTCTCTTGTGGAAAACATGGCTGACTATGCAGAAATCTTATGCATGTGGATATATTCTATCATGGAGCAATCAATCGACATGTATCCAACTTTACAGGAAGAATATATGGAACGGGCCAATGCATGGGTAGATTTCCAGGACAACCAAGGCAATGGTATGATCCTTTCTCTAATACTTATAATTGCGGATGGGGAGATCACCCTAATTTTAATTACTGGAATCATCAACCAATCACCCCAAATGCCATACCAAATCGGCCACAAGGTTTCAATCAACCTAGAGTGCAGCAACCATTTCAAATGCAACCACCACCAATGCCACAACCAGCACCACAACCAGCTTCAGAAAACTCAGGTATGTCACTCCAGGATATTGTTAATGCACTTGCCACTAACACAATGCAATTCCAGCAGGAAACTGGGGCAAGTATCCAAAACCTGGCAAATCAAATGGGACAATTGGCCACTAGCATGAGCAAATTCGAGGGCCAAGGCTCAGAAGAATTATCTTGTCAAACGATGATCAATCCAAGAGAGAATTCTTGTGCGATAACTTTGCAAAATGAAGAGCAATTAGATGTCCTGCCAAAGAAATCACAAACTGATGAAGGAGATGACACCACTTCCACCATGAACAAAACACTGACTTCTCAGGTAAATCCTATAACTCCCATTCCTTCATATGTTTCTCCTCCACTTTTTCCTAGTAGATTTGCAAAATCGAAGAAGGAGGAACAAGAACAAGAAATCCTGGAAACTTCTCACAAAATCGAGGTAAATATACCACTTCTGGATTCTATCGAGCAGTACCTTGTTATACAAAATGTCTCGGAGTTATGCACCAGCAAGAGAAAGTTAAAGGGAATGAGAAAGCAAGTGTGGGGGAAAATGTTTCAGCTGTATTGCAAAGAAAAATTCCTCCGAAATGCACAAAGATCCAGGTACGTTCACCACCATTGGTAAAACCAAGTTTGAAAGAGCTATGTTAGATTTAGAAGCATCTATTAATGTCATGCCATATTCTATTTATGCTTCCTTAAATCTTGGACCTTTTGCGAAAACTGGTATTACCATTCGTACTTGCTGATCATTTTAATGCATATCCCAAAAGAGTTGTGGAAGATGTGCTTGTGCAGGTGAATCAATTGGTTTTCCCAGCAAACTTCTATGTCCTTGAAATAGAGGATGAGACATCTCCTAATCCAACTCCGATTCTTTTAGGGAGACCATTCTCGAAAACTGTTAGAACCAAGATTGATGTTCATGATGGCACTCTCATCATAGAGTTTGATGGCAAGGTGATATGTTTCAATATTTTTGAGGCAATGAGGTACTCTAGTGACTTACATTCTGTTTTTGCAGTTGACGTTGTTGATTCTTTGCCACAACAATATTTTGAGTTAACTCGCAAGAATGGATTGGATGTAGCTATTAGTGAGCATATAGGGACAGAAAATTCAATGAGTCAGGAATTTTGATACAAGTGTCCAAAGAAATGGAGGAAGCTGTGGCAAGCTTAGATGAGACCATAGCAATAACCACAAATAGGTATGATGTTTCGTACATTCAATTTACTTTATCTAATGAGAAATTCTTCCTTCTGTGACGAAAGCCAATACCTTGGAGCTTAAGTCACTGCCAGATCATTTGAATCATGGATTCTTGGGTGAGAATGATGCTTTGCCAGTTACAATGGAAATGGGCCTTGCACGAATACAAGAAGAGAAACTCGTCCGAATACTTACAGATCACAAAATAGCTATTGGGTGGACGATTGCTAACATCCAAGGCCCAGCCATATGCATGGACCGTATCTTGTTAGAAGAAGGATCCATGCCCATTAGTGAAGCACAGCGGAGATTGGACCCTCCTATGATGGAACCAACGTCGGGCTGAGGACGTTAAACCAAGCGCTTATTGGGAGGCAACCCAATGTTTTTGAAAAATAAATAAAAGAAAAGAAAAGAAAAATAAAATAAGGTAATAATGATCGATTTTTGTGTCTCGAGGAGATTCCTTTCGTAGGCCATCAAATTGATCAGGTTTTATCTCTCTTGCCATGCTATGTTATTTGTTTATATATATAATATATATATATATATATATATATATATATATATTTGTACTTGTTTTTGACTTTTGTTTACTTTCGTGTTTTTATCTCTTTTATGTGTCTTTAGTTTCTTTTCTGCTCTTTTCTTTTCGTTTCTTTTGTTTAATTTGATTATTTCGTACTTTGTGCTCATTTGTGCAACAGCTTGAGGAAACACCGAAACAAGAATTGAAGCCATTGCTTGAAGGTTTGAAGCGTGCATATCTTGGAGAAGAATAGACTCAAACGGATTACTGGTAATATTTTTCCTTTTCTCCTCTTCAATGGATGCCGATATCTTTCTGTCGAACCTTCGTAAATATTTCCCTTCACTTCCTCAAAATGCTGTGTTTAAAATTTATAAAGTACGGATGACTAGACTTTGGGCATTGATGCTCCTAAATGTGCCTGCTGATATCCGATGGCTTATCGAAGCCAAGGTGAGATTGTCCGGTGAGCCGGACATTAATCTCGCAAAATACATGCCTGGTCTAGGAAAGAGCTACTACGCCAAGAGGCGAAGAGCGAAAAGGTTACAAGTATGTTATAAATGTGCTAGATGGAATTGTAACCAGACTTGTCGTTCATTAGGTTTTGCGTCCAGGAATAGAGAAGATAAACTTTCATTTATTAAGAATGGTTTGAGTAATGAGTCGCTGGATAATGTTTTGTTAACTCTCGAGTCACATTCTTGTGGACTTGTTCAGCGTGAATTGCTTAATCTATGGACACAATTTCGTGATGAATTGCAGTGTTATAGTCTAGGGAATCTGACTAAAAACGACCCTGTTTGCCAGTTTATAAGAAAACTGGATGGGAAGCAAATCCCCGACTCATAGAAGGCGTTTCAGCCGTTACTGGACGTAAAACCAGAGGAAGATGTGAGCCACAATCACAACTACTTGTATATTTGAATGTGTGTTGTTGTTGTGAATTTTTTTCTTGTTTCGTTTGATCTGATTATCAATGTTGTTTTTGTGTTGTTGTTGTTTGTTGATTTTGTTTGTTTTAATTTCAAGTTTTCTTTTTGACAAACCATATGACTACCCTATGGCATAAGTACACGTGGGAGACAAGTGTGGAGGTTTTGTCAACCTCCACCGAAAGTGTATCTCATTTTCAATGCTTCACGTGGGAGACAAGTGTGGGGGTTTTGTCAACCCCCGCCAAAAGTGTATCTCCATTTTCCATGCTTCACGTGGGA
Organism: Boswellia sacra; assembly: GCA_013180625.2. NCBI lineage: Eukaryota > Viridiplantae > Streptophyta > Magnoliopsida > Sapindales > Burseraceae > Boswellia > Boswellia sacra. The sequence continues at coordinate 38,327 of SNVD02010367.1, read as the reverse complement.
GGTAAGTGTGTAGGTTTTGTCAAATCTCGCCGAAAGCATATCTCATTTTTTCAAATTTTGGGGCGATAAATCTGCATCGAGCAACCCCCACCGAAATTATGTCCCCATGTGTCAAATTTGAGAGTTTTACTTGTGTATATATCCATTTTGCATATTCTCAAATGTCATTTTATAACCTGTCTTGCACTTGAATCGCATAATACCTAACGTACATCATTGTCTTGCACAAGTTTAGAGCACTTTAGAAATGGAGAAAACACCAATTCGGCGATTCCAAAATATATGCGTATTTTGTGGATCGCAATTTGGTAAAGATGGAGAGTTTACAACAGCAGCTCTTGATCTTGGTAAGACATTAGCTGCGAGGGGTATTCAGGGGGTAGTCTTAGGTTAATGGGGTGTGTGTGACAGCTGCATCCCTGGGAGGGAGCAAAGTTCTCGGCATTATCCCAAACCATTAGCTGTACGAGATATCGTAGGCAACACAATCGGGGAAGAGTTACAGGTCTCTAGCGTGCATGAGCGTATTGCACATATGGTTGTTAAGTCCGATGCATTTATAGCTTTGCCTGGTGGTTATGGTACATTAGAGGAGATATTTCAAATCACCTCTTGGGCACAGCTAAACATCCATCGGAAACCCATTGGTTTGTTAAATGTCAATAATTTTTTTGATGGTTTGTTGTCCTTTCTTGATCAAGCTGTAGAAAAAAACTTCATCTCACCGTCGGCGAGGCAAATCCTGGTTACAGCTTCAACTACAGGGGAGTTAATTGATAAACTACAAGAATTCGTCTATTCGCCTGATCCAACAACGGCTCGGATAGATTGGTTTGGAGAAGGCAATAAAAGGCGTAGACTGGATTTAACACTCCATCTGTAATCTCTATCTATCGGTTTGCTTCGTTTTTTGTTTACTTTCTTTTTAGTGTGTTTATTTGAGATTTTTCTTGTCATTTCTTTTGAGTTTTTTTTTTTCAGGTTATTTCTTTCGCCCCAGGTAATATTTTCTAATCATGGCTTTTAGAGTGGTGGCCTAAAAAGTTTAATTCCTCTTGAAACGCATTCTGGATCTCTTCAATCCATAATGGTTGAATAAGGAGGCTAACTTCTAAACTTTTTAGACCCATTCTAACTGACTTGTTTTTGTTTGCTGGCTTATTGGACTTTGTTATTTTATGAGTGAGTTTAGTTTTGTGTAATTTAGAGTTGTGTATTTTTGTCTTTATCAGTTTCGATTCGAAAAAAAAAAAACATTGTGGAAAAACCTGAGAATGGCAGAATATGGGGTTTCCTTAACTCTTGAAACGCATTCTCTCTAAATAAATCTGTAGTTTGTTTATTTTATGTTGTTTAAAGTGTCTTGTTTCTTGTTTTGTTCTTTCATAATAAAGGTATATAGGCTGGAAACCTTAAGTCTGCGGGCTACTGGTCCTAAGGATTGTTGAAATATACAATCTTGACTCAGGTGTAACAACGCCACGTACCTCTTTTCTTGCATTTTGTGTGTCGATGATAAGATAATGATTGAATTAAGAATAACTCTTGGAAAATGATAAATGATGCATGGATCTGTGTGCTTGAAATGTTTATTTGGTTTTCGCTTTGCTTTTGATTCCTTGCGCAACATTGAGCACTGAGCTATTATCACTGAGTTATTTGTTCACTTAGAGAAAGTTTATGTAATTTAAATGTTTCTTCAGATTTCAATGAATTCTAGAACTTGTTTGATGGTCACTCGAGGCGAAATCCTAGACTGTGCAACATTGGGGAAATGATTTAGGCCATCTTTGGACCGTTTGAGCCTTAATAGACAACCTTGACTGAAATTGATCCCTAGTTACCCCTTTGAGCCTCTGTAAGCCTTTTTCTTTGTTAACTCACTAAAAGATTTCCTAACCTCAAATGAATTTGTTCCAAACAGTTTATCCCTTACCTATGAGCATGTAGATCATTCACAATTAAATTTTGAGCTATGTTCTGGTTTTGGGAAGTTAGAGGAGGTTGGGATGTGTCATGAGCAATGCAAGTGAGTTCTATTGTGTTTAAAAAAAAAAGAAAAAAAGAAAAAAAAAAGAGCCAATCTGTACTTATCGTCCACGTACTTACACATTGAGGACAATGTGTTGTTTAAGTGTGGGGGAGGGGAAGTGTAATAAAAAAAAGAAAAAAAGAAAAAAAAGAAAAAAAAGAACAAAAGAAGAAGAATAAGAGATCTATACCCTTAAGTGTTCTTAAAAAGAATGAAACAACAAAGTGTGGAGGTGTAGTTTTCTTTTGTTTTCTGCAAAAAAAAAAAAAAGATTGAGTGTTCTAAATAAGTTTGGGGGAGTAACCTGGTGAATTGAAATAAAGTTGTGTTATAGGGTTGAGCTCTACATAGTCTTGAATGATTTATGTGTTTGTGGGTGATTTGAGCCAAATTATTATCCTTTATCATACCTTCACCCAAGCCAAACGTTACAAGCTTAATAAAGTCATACTTGATCTTTAGTGTTGTGCTTGTCTACATTAGTGGAGAGTGATTTGAAAAGCAAGCCTATGGAGTTCATTTATACGCACATTTTCACTATTAAATATGATTCATTTTTATGCATAAACTCATCCGGGTTACAAGTGATTAGGTGAGAATGGCTCTACACACACACACATTGAGGAATTGAAGTAGAGCGAAACTAATCTTTGAATGAGATTCTTGATCAAGTGCATTATTTTGAAGTTTTCCTTGGGTTATAATTAAGTACAATCTTTGAGGCCTATTTGCAAGATGAAGCATTTGTGTGTTTTAATTTTTTGTTGATTCTGTTTCGGTTTAGTTTTATTTCATATTGTCGTAGTTGCTCGAGGACTAGCAAAGTCTAAGTGTGGGGGAATTTGATAAGTGTCTATTTATATATCATTTTCATATCAATTCGTCCATGTTTCTTTGCTATATTCCTTGGTATTTTTATGTTTTTGTGTGGTTTTGATGTTTGTAGGAGTTTTGGAGCAACTTGCACAAAAATGGAGTAAAACCCTTCATTTTCACCTCTGCTAGTCAACCATCTTCTCGGATTTAATTGTATTGATATACAATGAACCCGATGACATATTATATACCGTTGGAAAGCTCTCGAAGTCTATTTTCTGGAGAAATTTACGGTTTATAAATCCATTCAGTGTACCAAAAGTTGTAATCAAAACAGTGTGAGAAGTATAGAAATGTAATTCCACAAATCACTGTAGCATGTATAATACGGGACACTGTAGCAGGTTACTGTAGCAGAGTATTTAAACACATTTTAGGGTTTTATTTTCAGAACTGGAAGGGGGGAAAACGTGGGAGGAGGCTGCATTTCTGGATTTCTCTCATCCCTTGGAGTTCTTGAAGGAGAAAGAAGATTTTGAAAGAGGAGGAACTACAATTCCAAGAAGATTCATCTACAAAGAAGATTTTCAAAGAATTTGCTAAGTTCTTTCTTTCCTTTTCAATTCTGGAATTTCTCTGTATTGTATTTGTTATTCTGATTGAATATGTGTAACTAAATCTGAATTGGTTGAGGGTGATTTCAAAGCCCTTGATATGGATTTTGTGAGTTGATTGTGCAAGGAATTGTTATCCAATTCTCTAATTGAAGTTGCTTGTATTTTCCCATGTTTAATGCTTATGATTGCTTGCTGGATTGTATTTGGGTGGCCAACTGAATATAATCTGGATATTGTCTATTGCTAGACTAGAAATCTTGATCCGTAATTGTCTTGAATTTCTAATCATTAGTAGCAAAATTGTGATCAGAGATTGCAATTGGAGAATACAACCTAGGTTAAATAATCCGACTTGTGTGATTATTGCTTAGATCAACCTATCTTTCTCATCGTAATGCTTCTATTGAATTAACTTAGAGAGCTTGTTCTAGGTTGTTTAATGGATAGAGATTAAATAAAGAGCTTGTTTTATTTAACAACAAAGTAAGGAAAGATTGGGATAACAGAGCTTGTTGTTATCTACGGTTGATAACTTCAATGCTGTAATTGGATGACAATTCTATGATTAATTCGCAAATCCATATCTTGTGGTAGAGAATGATCCCTTAACCAGATTTCTCTCATTGATTTTTCACTCAAATTAACTTTCTGTTTTGTTATTCTTCATTTGTATTCTTAGTTCATTTAGTTAATCATTCAACAAAACCCCCCTTATTTAATTTATTGTTGCTGGAAAATAACAAATTCAATTAGAATCAATCCTCGTGGGAATGATATCTTACTTATCACTTTATTACTTGTGCGACTAGTATACTTGCTACTTTTGAACGCATCAGTAATTCATACAAAACAATTGGAATGGAATCAAGCTCATCACTTTTTTATGTAATTGTTAATTATTACATGTAATCCATATTGCATGAATTAACAAAAAGATTTCTAAACTGCGTATAAATTAAAAAAAAAGTAAGTAAAATGTGATAACAGTCATATGTACATAGAAGTTGTATCAATTTAAGAAAAAAAAAAACCTAATATGTACGATCTAAGTCAATCACATCCATCATATGCTAGGTGTGGGCCTGCTCGATGGTAAACTTCATAACCTATATTGGTTTGACTACTGTAATGATATTAAATGGGCCTTGCCTAACTTATGTCTCCAATAATGTAAGGCCATCTTATGCTAGAGTATATCCTCTGTGAACGCCTCGATGTTGGAGAATGATACCCCTCCAACCAAATACTTCATGAACTTCAACGCATATACTCCACATGCCCCACCACCAATATCCTGGTGTGGAACCTCAGTGCGATCCTTGATACACTCAATGTCAAAAGAATCACTCTGAAAGTCTCGGGAACCGAACACACCTTGTGTCAAAGGTCGTAGGATGATATATACTGGGCAACGACAAGTGTCCTTGAGCATGGTTATGGATGTATTGTCAATATAGGAATCATAAATGACAATTACCCGGTGATTCAAATGTACACATGTCGCCACTCAATACTGACCCTTAAGATTAACTGGTACATATAACTGCAAATAAAAGGAATGTGTTAGAACGAAATTTGTAAAAACATGTCAAAAGCATTGTCAACTATAATCACAAACTGACTGATACATGTAAAATGGTTTCTTACCCATTCTACTTCATCCCACGACCGACCAACCAGAGGACTATAACCATCGACGTACAGGACCAACTCTGCCTCATTTTCCCAGACAATGTCTTCCAACTTCTCTATGTATCCCTGCCATAAACCTTGCACCTTTAACTACAATAATTTCAAAACATCAAAATGATAAACCAAAATAGAGGTTAATTACATTATGCTATGATCGTAATTCGAGAACGACCAACCCAAAAAGTTGTGTCCAGGAATGTGGATTTCTCCATAAGGTTATAGCCAAGTTCTTTCAATCTACAATGTAATGTCCATAGGTATACATCAATATGCTGCACACATAACTTTTAGTTAGGATAAAGTCCATATTAACTCCTATATTTTTTGGAATAATATAGCATATCTACACAAAATAATGTACTCATATCGAAACCTAACCAAAGCCCACTTCAAAATCCTAAAAAACTCTTAATCAACGAAGCTGATGTCGAAGTTGATGTATCCAACCCCATCCGACATCTAATGATCAAAAGTCCTAACTCATCATCGACAAAAGGTATAAATAGGTCAGACAGAGGGACCCATGTCTGGAAAACAAGGACCGGCTCATCAGGTTGGTCATACAACAAGTGGGTGGTGTGCAACTCAAGGTCACTCTAGACAGGCGACTGTACCGTGGGAGCAATAATAGTTTGGGGCTCAGTTTGAACATCCTCTTCCATCTGGACCTTCTACCTCTTCTGTATAATAGGGTTGAAGAATGGGCTTCACTTATGTTTTTCAAGAAACAGACGCCGACCCCGTAGAGAGACAAATCCTGTCGGTGGCTTATCAAGGACTTAAACGTTACCTTGTGAAACATTCTGAACCGGGTCAAGCTCCTTAGACTCCTCCTCATCGGTGTCGTCCCTATCCTACCTAACAAATAGATGTTACAATTGAGGAGTAATACAAAGGTGCAAATGAGGAATGTTATGGATGTTCAGTGATCGACATAGATACCTCAACTGTGTAGCCAAAATATCCACCAAATAATATAATAGCATGTTGAATGAGTCGCACCCCCTACTACATCTCCTTGTTGTCCACCAAAATCTGAATGTTCTGCTTATTGATCCTATTGTAATCTGCCAAAAGGGCTTTAACCTCCTCCCTAAGTCCCATTAACTCCTGCAAAATGATGGACTGAAAGTCCATCATTATGGACATACCTATGTTAATAAAAATGCCAATGTCAGTATTGAAAACCAATTGCAATTTCAATAACATAAAAGATACGTGATAATGTACATCATAATCACAATGGAAATGTGTGGATGATACGGGTGGTGTCAGGGCATCAGTGGTGCACCCATATGCGGTGAAATTAGACCTAGATGGTGGACTAGTCGTGTCCAAGTGTGACAGAGATGGTCCATGTCCTAATCGAGGTGAAAAGTGGACATGTGGTGAGGATCATGCTGGAATGGTACTTGGGGTTAGGACGGTCTCTGGATCTGCACATGTACAAGACATCAAATCCTTCGGGTCATGTTGATGTTCAACCTAGGCATCAGCCTCTACGTCCTTGTCTTGAGGCAGCTCAACGGACTCACCCCCATGCAAAGGAGCATCCTCAGATGCAACCCATAGCACATGGACACCCCTTTGTATCACAACGACCTCTGAAAAGCTCCCATACCAATATGTGGAACTCTGTGCCTCAAACGGCTCCAAAATGACTAAAGGAAGGGCCTGTTGATTGAAAAGGAAAGTGAGTTTTAAATACCATATAGAAAATATACATATGCGATAACGAAACAGATTATATAGAACACGATGAAACTAACCCTCCTTCTAATGTTAATCACGTCACATAGTACGATATCCTCAAGGGGTTTCTTCAATGTGTCCTACTTCAACAATCGTGGAATCTTATGCACGAAGTCATCATCTATACGGCCGTATGTATCACCAATATAGGGCATGGCCCTATACAACCAAACTATAAATAAAATAAGAATAAATTATAAACCCATTCAATATTATACGTAAGTGCATACTACTCACATCAATGCATAACATTTATGTACCTGTATAGCATATGGGCACCCCTATAAGTTATACTTCTCTATTTGGGACCACTTGCCCTTCTTTGCATCCTTTCATTTCTTGTACTTCTCCAATCTCCTTGGCAACGCTTTCTTTATTCCTTTAATAGTCTAATCGTGAGACACTGAAACCTTATGGTAGTCATTAAACCTATCCAATGTATTCACAAAATTCAATAACTAATGCAAAATAAACTGACGCCGATCCTGTCCCATGCAACGCCGCTCAAAATGTAGTATGTTGTCAACTTCACTGCATCCTCATCCAGAGTAACATGAACATTTATAGATAAAAATCTATCAGCTCTATGTCGTTACCCCCAAAGTATCTATCCAATAACGGGCAGGGATTTTGGACATTGGAAATGGCTGGTAATTGACCAACAAACTTCAAACCAGTTACCAGTCTAAACTCATGTGCAAAGAAACGAATAAGCCACCTTGAAAATAAAATTATTGATTGTTACAACGTAAGAACGATAGAACTAATAAGGAACTATTATATATAATTTTAGTTTTGAAACATATGATATATACTGCACTTCAAATGAGGAACCAGATCTAGTTATTATATCTGACTGTCTGCACCTCCCGCAATAATACATTATAGACTACCTAGGATGCAAATATTAGCTCTCGAATCTCTAAGTAGCACCTAAAACATGTTTTACAAAACATGACCTATTGGTACTTAGTCAAAGTGGAACGAATCCACTAAATACAGTCCTAACTTGCCAAATTCGTGATTATAGCGTGGCAATGCTCGCCTATTTTCAAGTTAGATGTAAGCACATGCTCATTGGCCATGTCCAAACCTTCATATAACAACAAAAAAAACATTTAAATTAAGAAAAACTTACCAAAAACATGAAAAAACTATTAAATTGCCAAAACGCTCCACAATGCTCGACAAAGAAACAACTTAACACTCGACAATGCATTAAAATCGACACCTAATAATTAATAAATCAAGTATTTGATGAGGTAGGCTATTGATTTCCATAAATCGACAACCGACATCAAGACCGACACTAGACATCATATCGGTTGTTGGTTTCATGAAATTGACAAAGTCGCACTATCGAAGACAGCTATAGAGCATCAGATTTCTCATAAAATCGACACCTGACACCCATTTGAAATCTTAACTTCGAGTGTCAATTACATGGGATTACAAATGTTAAACTCCTTGTAACCAACAATCGATGTCGAGACTACGAAAGGGAGTCATTTGTCAAATTAGAGAATTTGACACTCGATGAGTAAACAACGATGGGTTTTTGACAGTGTGTTAGCTGTCAGTTTCATGAAATGACATACTCTCGCTGTTGACCACGTCTATCGAGCGTTAGATTCTCCTAAAATTGATACCTGACACTCATCCAAAATCTTGACGTCGAGTGTTGGTTACATGGGATTATGAATGTTGAAGATGTTGAACTCCTTGTAACCGACACTCAATATCGAGACTACGAAGGGGCGTCGTATGTCAAATTAGAGAATCCAACATTCGATGACTAGACAATGAAAGGTTGTCGATTATCAGGGTTATGAATCTAACACTCGACAATAGTAACCCATTCGTTGTTAGATGTTGAGCGCACGTCTAGAAAATGAGTCTGACAGTTGGCATCGTCAACCTTCGTCATTGAACACTCTAAGAATCATCATTTTCGCACACCCTAAGCATCCAATATACACTAAATCGGTCAAATAACTTATATCTACCTCGCATAACATTCCAACACTCCCAAAACACATTTATTCAACATCAAAATCCAACAAAATTCCCAATTTTGAAATTTCAAAATTTTCAATATTTCAATACCATTTCCAGCCTATTTCTACAACTAACGTGCATGTAAGATAAATAGAAAATAACAACAAAATAAGAAAAAAAAGGAAACAAACCAACGTGATTTTGCTCTTCCAGTCATTGGTGTCGTGACATGTAGTCTCCTCCTTAAGTGCTTTCTTCCCCAATCACAAATTCATTTATGACAATGTGAGAATTTTGCCCCTTTGAAAGATGTCAGTTATGTATGTGTTGGTTGATTGGATGTTGACTCCAGAATTTTTCAAAGTTGAGATAGGAGTAATGCAAATAGCGGTTATGGAAGTGGAGGGAATGAAGGAAATTCATAAAGATTGAATTAATGGAATTCATTTGGGTATTTAAGTAATTTCATAGCCAAAATGGTCATAGCATGCAAATTTTATATGAGTGGGTCTTTTTTTAAGCGGTCCCTAAATTTGGTTCATTTTTTGAATTTCTCCTTTTTTATATTTTTTTTTGTATTTATTTACGGGTTTAACCAGAATAAAGATGATTCATCAAGTGATTGCGCGCCAATGTTGCAAGTTTATTTCAATCTCCTCTTAGTAGTCACCCGAACATCCTTAACAGTTATTTATACGATAATAGTTCTACGCGTATAGCCCCTACGTATACAATCTTATATGAGATAATATTATAAAAAATCTAAAAAATAAATTATGTTGTGATAAAATGTTTGTATTTAATTTTACCATTTAAATCTCAAATCTAAATAAATTTAAATGATAAGTGATTAATTTTTATTTATTTTTTAAAAAATTATTTTTTTCAAATGTTATATCAGTTAATCTAAAAAGGATAAAATTTTTATTTAAATCTAAATGAAAATATATAAACAATATTTTTAACTATTATTTCATTTCCTAAATGCCCTTATATTTAATTAATTTTAAATAATAATAATAATAAATTGAAAATAAGCAATGTCTAATAAATAAGTTATATCTATATTATATATATTAAAATTTGAATTGGTGACTGTCCAATCACTGTTTTCTACAATTAGCAATAATGTCAGTGGGCATTCTCTTATAATATGGTACCAAAATGATCCACTCTTCATTTCACAATCTTCATAATTATGTAAATTTATTTAGAAAATGAACCAGTATTTGGCCAGGGAAAGTAGATAAAGAGTAGGGTCGTACTACAGTCTAATAATTATATACATGGAACAACTATATGGGCCATTGGATCGACGACTTAACTTAAGTTTCTAATCCAACGGTTCTCCTTAGGAAGGCTATTTTTTGCAACTTTAACTTGTAACCTATTATGTTGGTGAAGTTAACTTGCATCTCTGATATTCAACTTATTCCCTCATTATTTACTAAACTTTCATCTTGGATAGGCCATAGTAAGCTTGCAACGTAGTATCCCTACTGTAGCACTACGTTATAGCCATGGGTTTTCAGGTAGTCGGATTTCACGGCAGGGGCATTCAGGCGGTGAATTCTCAGTTAGTGGGTTTACAGTGAATGGGTTTTCAGACATTGGGTGTCAAGCATTGGGGCTTTATAGTGCAAAATGTATTTTCCATTAGGGTATAACATGCAGTCGTGGCTTTGAGGTAGTGTCATCTGATTACTTGCGAATCCCTAGTTTTCAGCAAGCACAGGCTATCAATTTCGTTAACAGTGAGAAAACTTCTATGGAAAGAAGTTAATTTTTTTGCTCTGGTGAGTTATTTATTAAATTCTGCATGCAAATTTTTATATCCACAACTTCAAAGTTTATTTGATTCATATTCAAGCCTCATTCAAAACTTTCAATCATGGTAGTTGGGTTTAATGATTAGTTTTGTTGCTACATTTTGAAAAATGTCTATGTTTATTTTTTAAGGGATATTTAATAAACATGGTAAAAGGGTACACTTTAGGCTGTGGTTGCCAATTAATGAATCATTTGTCACTCCATTCTTCAACCATGGTTATAGGATGAAAGGTATATCATGATTTCTATTTTTTCTATTACTACAGAGAAAAGGTTTGTGAAGAGGAATAAGTGCTTGATGATGATATTTGATTGATTGAAATGTTTAATTCGTTTAATTACATTGGTATAAATCAGCTAACATTGCATGTTAACATCATATAAGCATTTTTTACCTGGAGACACACCACTTTACATTACATAGTTGAATGCATGTGAAATGGTTGTTATTGCATGACCATAGGCGTATATATTTTTTTATCAATAGATTATGTGGAATGAATACCTAGGTCCATCCATGTTTGGTCCACTAGAGCAAAAATACTATATACAGAAATCGAAATATGTAACTCAGGGTTTGGGACCATAAATATCCATGGTTAATAATCATTTGTATAAATGATAAATTCGTTGTCAATATACATGACTACCTTAATTACATTTGTAATAGTGAACAAGTTTGTTTTCATTTTGTATCCATTCAAATTATCATTTGTTGTACTATGAATGATGAGTAATTTGTTTGGGTGCATATATAATGATCTACGAGTGAAGTCCTATATGGCACATTGGTTGCTTACCAGAAAATCCTTCTAATTAACAGTAGGAATAAATGTTGGATATGTGTTATCCTATGCTTCCATATATATTATTGGCACAATTGATATCCACTTTAAACCATGCTAGATAAGTATACATTTAATCAATTTTGTATTGCAATTGTGTATTAAGATTATGCTATAAAGATAGTTGATTCATGTATAAAAGATTGCTTGAGACGTGCATTAAATTGGTGTTTGTTTGTTATTAGACTAGCTATTGACTTTGTCGATTCGTTTCCAATCTTTTTACGGCAGAAGGAGTTTTCAATAGATTGTGGTTAGGGAAAAATACAGCAATAGAATGTGCGTTGACAATTTATAATGTTAATTACTAGTTTGCTAAATCTGAGGTAAATGTTGCACTTATCTCGATACAGGATGAGTGAACTGTTTTTTTTTTTTTTTTTGGAGTAGAAATGACTTAGTTTTTTCATTCAAATTTTTTATATCTAACAGAAAATACTAGAATACGTATATATTCATATCATTTGACCATGAGGTATCATACAAATCAATTACTTTTTTCAGTTGTTGCAAATATTTTTTTGTTATGGCCTGCTATAGCATTATATCCCATTGGTTTACAATTTTTGAATGTACTATGTTTTTTAGCAGAGAGAGGCAATTGTCATAATAGTCATAGTCGCGGTTCAATTTCTGTCAGGGCATCCCCGCACATTTCTTCTTAAGTATAAATATTGGTTTTTTGTTAGATATATGTTTCCATATATATGTCACAGTGGTAACAAAGTAACAAATCAAGATGAGATGAGTCAACACTAAAATAAGCAATTTGCAATGTGTAGTGATTAGGCTTTATTTTTTCATTGTAACAATTTTTTTATTTTCATGTCCTTTTTTTCAATTTAAAAATGTTTTCAATTTACGTAGAAATGATAGTATCGTATTTTAATTGCTTAAATCCCCGCAATTATGGTGATTAGGGTAGTGATACGATACACTATGTGTTTTGATACAAGATAATTTTTGCGCCTATCAGGTTGCATTATTACAGGAAAAATCAAACGTAAACACTAGCATATGGTGGGTGTCAAATGCAAACTTAATGTTCCTATATTTTAACGTGGTTGTCTTCAACCTGGTATTAGATATTACTTGCATCCTCAGTTATTTCCTCTTACCTTCCTATGATGCCCTTATTAATAGATATTACTTGTATCCTCAATTATTGCCTCTTATCCTCCTATGATGCCCTCTCACTTTGTGATAAAGTAGAAAGCAGGGCAGAGCCAAGAACTTTTTCCTGGCCAGGCTGGAATAAAACTTTTGTAATACAAATTCTGATTTTAACAAATAAACTACTAAAAAAAATTTATTTGAATTATTCTGAGTAAAATAAAATTTTATTGAGCAGCAAAAAGTTATAGCTAGTGGAGAAAGATGATTACATAATAAATCTTATACTTCAAAACCTATAAAAAAATAAATAAATTTTTAAATGTGTTAAAATTTTATTTTTTATTTATTTTAATAATTAAAATGGGTTTAATATTATAGTTATGAAATTTTCATATGTTATTAAAATAATGAAAACCAACACCAATTTTACAACAAAAAAATATTAAAAACATATATGATAAAATAACACCACTCAATTCAATTTACAATATTTCTCCACTAGGGTTTTAAAAAATATGCTACAAGCATTGAATTATTAAAATTATTTAAACATTTTATTTTAATGTTTTATCAATAAACTTTAATCTCAAAATTGAAAAAAAGTACAATACCTTTAACTTTGATAAGTCTCAAACCTTTATGGATAAAATTTATTCTAATAACCCAACAAAATTGGGACCATTATGAAGTTTTTAAGACTATAATTCCTTTATATCATGTCTCTTACATTTCTAGAAAACAATAATTATTTAACTAAAATTAATATATTATAAATAGATATAACATTGTTAAATAATTTAGTGAAAAATTGGAGAAAAAATCACATTCTTCAAAATATTAATCTAAAGCTCAATTTATAGATAATTGTTTATAAAAAAAGTACAAGGTAGAAGTTTAGTAATATAACAAGGCCGTATAAAGGAAAATACATAATAACTTTTGTGAAAAGAAATGAAAAAATTAAAAATAAAGTTGGTGGTGGCAGTTTTGTAAATAATAGGTCGCCCTTTTGTAAATCTATATCGTATTTTAGTAACTATAACTTAATTTAGGATCTTTTGAAAACCTATTGATTTTTTTTTTAAAAAAAAAATTAGCCCGACCCAACTCACACAAAGATACACCCCTGGTAGAAAGACCATAGGCCTTGCAATCAACTTAAGCTCAATAGCAATCAATTTACTAAAACTCATTATGTTGTGAAGAAATTATATTAGAGAAGTGATGAAAAATGTAGACTGTGGTACAAAGAGTATAGATGGAGTGTTGGGCTCACTAGTTAATTCAGCTTGATTATTAAAAAATGTTGAACATCATTTGTTAAGGTAAAGAAAAGTTTTACAAACTTTGATTTTAGCTAAGTAGATGGACAATCATATTTTGTTCCTTTTTTTATATTGTTTTATGTTAAAATTTCTCTATGGGTTAAAAAGAACTCGAGGTTGATAATTTATATATTGCGATTTGCTAAGCGACAATTTTAAATGTTAACTCATTGTTTGTTTGTATGAGTTAAATTTTTGTCAGCATATGTAATTGGTAACATGGAAGAGTGTGTTTTATCTAAAATTTTAGTGGTAGGTTTTAACAATTCGCAAAGACATCTTTTAGATAAGTTATTGAACTCCTGGATTAGAGTTATCGAAATAAATTCAGATGTCAGTCCTGGTATATAAAATATGAAAGAGACTGAAAATTATGTGGTAGCAATTTTGGTCGATTTCTGGACATGTAAAGATCATGTTAAAAGGATGATTGTTGTAGGAATTGAATTTAGCAATTCATTTATTGATGAACATACTAGTATTCATCATAACAGAGTCAGTTTTGCATTATGATTTTGTATGTACAATGGCAATTTGCCCATTGTGATACATTGAAATTAGGTGAACGAGTCAATACGACAATTTACAATTTCTGACATTGATTATTAATTAGGTGTTACATTGAAATTAAGTGAAAGACTTACTAGGTACTTCCACCTTGCATTGTTTTAGAGTTAGATATGGGTGTAATTAGGCTATAGTGATACCTTTTCCTTTGATGTTGGTCATTTAATGTGTGGTCTAGGATTTCATGTTGCATTTTCTTTTATTGAAAATTTGTCCTGTGTAATAATGGCTGTATAAAGGCGAAAAATATGGACTTGTACAAAGCTTTGAAGTTTTAGTCTCTGTGAGGTGTGAGACTGATGACATAAACGAAATAGGTATGTTGCATTCATAAGTGTGCTGATCCCTGGTGATTGTATCTATCCATGTATGAGTCATAAATATTTGCACAACTTATCATATAATAAACCGTTGTCTTTTTTCTTTTGTTTTTTGTAGACATATTTTGAACTGTGTCCATCTTATAAAAATAACATCTATAAACACTTGATTTTTCTTATGGTTTTAAGCCCGATAATGATAATGGACATATGTTGAGCAATGTAAAATGCCTGAATCGACCTTTGACTAGAAAGAAAAGTGTACAAAGCTAAAGAACCAAAAACCTAAAAAACTGATAACCAATTTTAAAAAAATCATTAGAATCAATCCATAAAAAATCTAGCAATGATTCATATACCATTGCAAAGCCCTAGATGTCTAGTTTTCATAGAATTTTACGATTTGAAAATCTAAGCTAAATATGGAAAGTTGTGATCGATTGAACGTCAAAAGGTCAGAAAAATCAACATGAGAATCAAATCAACCACTAGTGGAATCAAGCCACCACCGGCCGACATTCCATCCACCACCGTCCAGTGGTTCTTTTAAACACAATTTGAAATTTTGATCTTGCATTCCTTTTTGTACGATTTTTAATCTATTTAAGCCTACCCTTGGCACACTTTTTAATTCATTTAGAGATCAGCTGCAAAGCCCTCTATTGGACACTTGTAAGAATTCCAAGAGTCCTCTTAAGCCAAAAATTTTTCGAAAATTTTATATTGCTCTAAATCTGAAAAGGATATGTCCTAAGGACATTATTGTCTTCTCCCTCATCTTGTTTTCTTCTATTTCATTCTTCTTTTACTTTGTTTTGATAATTGCTTAGAAAAGCATGATTAGGGGTTTTTAACATGTTTATTGTTCTACAAGCGTGGATAAGCGTGTCAAGACAAGTCATCCATCCCTCATTTATTTAGAAACATGTGAGGATTATGATTGTTTAGAAATATGCTTAAGAATTATTTGTCTGCATAGAATCCCGTTTAGGTTATGTATATGTTAGAATCATGCTAGGATAACTGTTTTGCTTAGAATCATGATAGGATTTCTATGAATGATCTGGAGGCATGCTTAAGATTATTTCCTTTGTTTTGCATGATTTTAGTGTTTCTCTAAATGATGCCATGTTTCTTCTCTCCTACCCCTTTCTTTCTTTTGGATTTTATTATGACATGAGGTGATGGTGTGGTGAGGGACCATCACTTTGATTGAGTTTTGAATGTTATGCCATGATCTCTTCTCCACTTTTCTTTCTTTGTTTTTCTTTAAATGATGGTTAAATTACTTTAAAATGCATGAATGGGCTTTGAGAAATAGTGGTGGACTCGTAATTGGTGATGAGGTATCACTCTTCACTTAAGCTTCTTTCTTTTTTTTTTTTTGAAACGCATGAGAGGTCTGATGAGTGGACTCATGACTAATGATAAAGGATTCGTTGCTTCATTGAACCCTACTTTGATTATTTAAATTGTCTTCTTGAATTTTGCCATGATTTTGTCTTTACTTCTTTTATAATGTTATTTTATTTCTTTTATTTGACATTATTGCTTGAATTGTAAGTTGCAATTTATTCTTTTCTTTTATGCATTTTATTAAGAACTTGATGTAATCCTACTCCTATTTTCCCATGTTTGAAGGAATTGTAATCTTTTCTCCTCACCTCCTTCTTTATATGAAATATAAACTGTTTTGGATTGCAAATCACCTCACATGCTTAAAAAAGATAAAATTGGATAATGTTTGCATAAAATGAATCAACAATAATGGACAAAAAACAACATTTAAGTCATTCTTATTTGATATACCCTAGTAGAGGTTAGATTTACATCCTGGTGGGCCAAAGGCTCGTATCTAACTTCATGAACCCATCTCTGAAGGGATGAGAGTAATTTAGGTCCTGAAGCAAGGGATCAAATTGCCCCCATTCATTTTTCAATTGAATAATTAGGTGGCAACTTCATCACAATTCTCCAAACTTGCCTTATTGGCTCGTTTGTGCTTGCTTAAGCTTTAAAAGAAGCTTTGACACAGTGTCATAGTTGCAATCACTCTGGTGGGACAAAGGCCCCACTCACAACATCCATATTCCCCATGTTGAAACTGGGTGTATATAAATGTCGTACCATTTTTTTGAGATTTTGGTTTAAAAGCAATATATATTGAGTTATTATGTTTACAATAGGTAAATTTAAGAATAAATGAACAAATGAAATACTGAGGAAGGCCAATGACATTCCTTAAACTATCATCATTGGGTATGAATGAATTAACACTTTGGTGTGTAATACATGGTAAAGCATGTTATTCTCAATGTATTGTGCATCTATGTCTGAATAGTGTAACCTCTGTGCGTGCATGTGTGTGCGTATGTGTGTGTGTAACCTACAATCCTGATTTGTATGACGTGTGCTTGATTGCCTCTAATTCTAGTTGTTTGAATGCTATTAGTCCTTGAATGGTGGGTTTTTTATCTTATTTACGTTAATTGACATTTAACGAAGCCTTTAGATTAACAATGATATATTTGATATATAATATTGGGATCAATCACTTTACTAATGCACTTTGCGGATGTCATGCATATGATATACTAAACCTTTGTCCTCCAAAGGTTGTGTGGTGTG
The DNA here is from genome assembly GCA_013180625.2 of Boswellia sacra. NCBI lineage: Eukaryota > Viridiplantae > Streptophyta > Magnoliopsida > Sapindales > Burseraceae > Boswellia > Boswellia sacra. The sequence continues at coordinate 20,789 of SNVD02010367.1, read as the reverse complement.
CCTCCTTTCCAAGTTGGTTGCCATCCGCTTGAAAAATTTGTTCTACTCTTTCTTGGTAACATGGTAGTATGCTAATGCATTTAACATGGATGAAAGGTGTTTCATAATTGTAAATGTGTAAGCGATGATGGTGAACCATTTCTAATTAGTTGGTTTCGTGAACACAATTGTAAGTGGATACTTGCAAGTGCAGCAAGATTTAACATTTGCACATTTCCAGGTTTCCATGATACTATTTTTTATATTCTTTTTGCTATTGACCACTTGTGTGCACCTTTAGACATTGACTTATGTATAACAGTAATTACCTTGCAATGCATGTCTATACTAGTACGCTAGTACAGGAATATAATGTACAACTACCCATTAAGTACATATAAGCACCATACTCCATCTCCCTACCCTATTATGCTGATCACATGTTGACAATATTTTCAAATGGGGAAACAATGTCGTATACAATCAAAGCATTGCTTGGATCCAAAATAGCAACAATCTCGAAAGCAAGGAAATCAAGAGCTATTTAGTGTATAGAACCTCGTGCTGCAAGTTTAACAACCTCATAGATTCTTCTTTGTATTTCCGGTTTAGGTAAATGACCAAACTTTAATATGAATATATTATCATATCATATACCAACTTAATCTATTAATGCTGACAATAACTGAGATCATGTATCTTAACTGTCAAAGATTCAAGTTTTGTTTATAATATGCATAATGTAAACCAAGCTACGTACATTTATACATGGTGATCCTGCAAATGAATCCTTACCTGCAAATACCAATAAATTGTCAATGATTTTGTTATAATATGCATAATGTAAACCAAGCTACGTACATTTATACATGGCAATCTCGCAAATGAACCCTTACCTGCAAATACCAATAAATTGTCAATGATTTTGTTTATAATATGCATAATGTAAACCAAGCTACGTACATTTATACATGGCAATCCTGCAAATGAACCCTTACCTACAAATACCAATAAATTGTCAATAAATTGACATAAGATGGCATAGTTTTTGCAATAACTATCGTGGTAACAGTGTTAAAGTGGATTTATCCAGGTGCAGGAATATGTATACAGCTTGTGGTCTAGAGTGGTTTGTTTGTTGTGTCTCGACTTCATAAATGTTCAAAAGGAGGCAATACGTTGTCTTGGGTTTGGGTCCATTATTCAGTCAAACTAGGAGAGATTGAGGCAATCTTTAGGCCGTAAGCTGGCTAAAAATTGGAATTTAGTGACCTATATGTTGTCAGTAAATGGCATTAAATTAGGAATTACTTTGGATAGCTTTACAGAGATGATAGGCTTTGTTGATAGAGCGTTTGCTGTTTGTTTAGAGAGACCTGACTTTGACATTGTAGACCTTCACACCAAGTTCTGTTATATGTCAAGTGTTGTGCGGATTTTACGTCAAGTGGTGTGCAGATTTATTGTCTAGTAGAGATACGTAAAACTCGCGTTCCATTGATGATGACTTTGTTAGGTGCTTCATTTGGTTCGCCATGGGCATGTTGCTATGTCCAACCTCAACAACACATTTAAGGGCTTCATATCTGCATATCATAAAAGATGTCAAGAACATCAGTGAAATGAATTGGTCTCGATTTTGTTTCCTTATATTGTGTGAAAGTGTGTTGAAGTACAAACAGTTTAAGAGTTCAAACATTTCTTGTTGCTTGTTATTTAGACAAGTATCTTCCTTAACATCATTTTTTTAATTAACACTATATCTTTATCAGCTTTCTCTTTTTGGACTTTAACATTCATTTGTTTTGATGTCTAAAGGGTGAAGATACACTATATACTCACGCTTCCATGCATCTTGCTCTCATAGACATATCAATTCCTCTAATCATGGATTGGGATGGCATCAAGATACAGAGATGTCTATAATGGTTGCATCAAGAACGCCATAAGCAACCCTTATGGTATACCATATCGAACATTGTGTTGTTTGTTTAAGCATGGTACATTAACATATGCTGACATAAGTTTAACTTTTACGAATGGTAGGTTTCTTTGTTTTGGTGAATTACATGCATTGACTGTTCCATACACTCATGTAAATTTGTAACAAGTATATACAAGTTTGGAATGCGTAATTGAGCAATCTATAACATACTAATTGGCCTCAATGTATATCTTTCCATATGTATATAAAGGTTTTCGTAACGATCACAAAATATGATTTGAACCTCATTATATTACTTTTTTAATACTTTCCATACACAATTATATTCAATTCTCACACGTAAATGTCTCCTTCCATTCTTCCATAGAAATTTTGTATTGGTACATGGGTTACATGCAGCTTATTTATGCAATCCCTTTCTTGATTATAGTGATAGTAATATTTCCTGTCGAAGTGGCAACACTTATTGGAAAATAGCAAATATTGCACTATCTGAATTTATTTATAAGCTATGTTGTTGTTCTTTATCTTATATTGAATACAATTATTTACCCACTGTTGACATATTTTCATCCTTTATGTATTCCAATTTTGAATTTTTCCCCCATTATCAATAACAAAATCATAAAACATTCTACCTTTGTCATTGTATGATGATTTTCATTTTTGTATGAATCTCATAGTGGTTCACACTTGATAGAATGATATGCTAAATGCTGTTAAAGGCCTTTTCACCTCAAATATTAAATACAGATCGCATTGCATTGAAAAGACAGTAAAGTCCACTTATGCATTGTAGCATATATCCCATGAAAATTTGAGAGTCATCCTACAGAAATTAGATTATATTACTAGTGTTGTCCATGCAGCAAACCACTAAATCCAATTTTCATTTATTTTCTATTAGATGACAAGTTGGCCCACTCTACTATATGAATGTTTTTTTTTTTAATGGCCTTCATGTAATACCCTACTTTGGGCCTAGGCTTAGAAGCTCATTAGCCCAGCCACCACACCAGTCTACCCCCTTAGCTTTATTATATAAACACAAATGAAAGGATAAAAAAGAAAAAAGAAAATTAAGACAAGAGAAGAGAGAGTGACGAGAAGGGAGAGGAGAAAGAAGTGAGGGTAAAATGGCTAGAGGCTATTTGAAGAGGAAAATTTAGTATTCTTAAAGAGAGAAGCTAGAGAGAGAAGAAAGATTATAAATGAAATTGAAAGTATCATTCAAGGAACAAGAATTTCGTTTGAAGGTGAAATGAGATGACGGGTCGCTTGGATATACAACAAAGCTCAAGTCATGCGTTAAGATTAGTGAGCGAAAAAATATGTTTTTCTTTCATAAATTATAATGAGTTTAAAACGATTTTTTTTTTGTATACATGTTAGAAAGCTTTCTAAAGTGATTAGTGAATTTATTTTCTAGATGAATTGAGAAACATATTTACTTGTTTATTTAGCTTTTCTTGGAAACAATTATTATGATATTTTAGCAAACTTAAAAGTATTCAAAGTAGTTTCTTAATAGTATTCTTGAAGAAAAATGTAGAATTGTTTCTTATGGTTACTTTAAATCATTAGAATATTCAAAGTTAGTTCTCCAAATATTTCTAGACAAAAATATTGCATTTAGAAAGGAAAACTCATATTTTATGTTCAGTGTGTTCAAAGGCTTTATAGTTGATTCAAGAGGAATATAAAATATTAGAGAAGAGGTGTTAATCATTTTTTTTAACCATTCTAGTATTTTATTCAAAAGTTTCTTGAAGTATTTGAAATGTTTTTTAGATGTTTATCGTTGATTTTAATAGTTTAAGTATTTTCAGCTTTAGATAACATAAAATTTTCAATGTTTGATAAAGTTGCATGAAAAGTAATGGTTTAGCATATGAAACAGTTTTGAATATCAGTTTTAGTAAAGATAAGAAAATTCAGTCGTAATATCCTAAACTATTACCCAGACTCAGATAGCGAGACAACAGATTCACTTAAACTGTGATACAGAAAAAGGTGTTTAAGATCCGTTCAAACACATATAGAGGCTTTGGGATTTGTCATCTAGGTGCTTAGCCCTTTGGGGGTAGCCTTGCACACACGTATGACCAATTTAGCAAGCCTGCGCGATGTTAGATCTTGCCATGTATGATCAGCTTATCAGTTATCAGATTGCTCTGCATGTACAATATTAGATATCGTCAGGTATATCGGCTAGCTTCTGGGATACTTGTTTAGTATATCAAAAGTGTTTGGAATATGTTTATATGAGTTAGTTTAAGAAAAGAAATCAACATTTTTAGCAAATTTGTATAAGTTTTTCATAAATCTTCAGAAAACAATGCTATGATGATAGTTCATTTCTTATCTTGAGTTAGTGTTATTTTACATAAGTTATTTAAAGGAGGATTTTAATTAAAGACATACCTTAAGTTTCAAATAGCATTTGAATAAATGTTTTAACATGTTTATCATGAGATTTGTTTTATGTGATTGAGAAATGCATTCTTTTATTGTTTTAACTATAGAAAACAAGAAGTATTTTGAAAAACTTAGTTATTCAATTGTTATTTATTCTAAAGTTTTACAAAAGATTTGATGATATGTTATCTATTAAGTCCTGAATATTATAAGTTTTTATAGAGATTTTCAATAGAGCAAGCATTTCATTTTATAATAATGTAATGTTTTTCAAGAAATTGAATTTTTACTAATATAACCCTATGTCCACTTATTGAGTTTTATACACACCCTTTTTCTTTTAAAAACATCTCCCCCCAGATGGAAGCAATGTGTGATCTAGTCAGTAAGTTCAAGGTCAAGCAACGTGATCATACAAGGATGTATATAGTATACTCATTAAGGTTGTAATAGATATGTTTTTAAAAAAAAGTATTAGCCATTTTAATTAGAGTTTTATTGTATATTTATTGTATTACTTTCAAGTTTGTTTTCATGAGAGAGATAAGAATTAAGTAATAGTTTCTAACCCATAATTTTAGGTATGATTCGCTCATATCGCTAAGGGTGGTCGTGTCACTTGATATTGCATAAAGTCCGTTTGATTGAAGAAAGCATCAAGTTACACTGCTGTTTGATCACTTGTTTGAATGCAAACTGACATTTAAACGTGTTGTTATGAACTTATACAGTTTTGAGGAACTTTATTCATGAAGCTCTTCCATTATACTTGATTTATCTCCTCATCAAAAAGACTAACTCAAACTGCAATTACATGATACATAGTCATTAATGTCCATACCCCACTATGACATGCAATATACAAGTCATTAAATTGTATATTTGCAAGAGGGTTTAACATTGCCAATGCTATGTGAAAACTTCACAAACTTTAATTAAATAACCCGTTGTCCGCTCCAAAAGTGTTAGTCACAAAGCTCAACATAAAGTGACTTAGCTCTCTTGCAATGATATGTGCATGAAACTCCCTCCCATTTCTATCTAAATTTCAAATATATAGAAACAAAACTTAGCAAGTTCATATATTTTATGAAATAAGCATGCCATGGACAAGATTTTACCATCTTTGCATGTAGGCTGCCCCAACCTTTAGGCGACTTATGTGACATCCAGACCTATGGTAGTCACTGGCATGTTACATAAACATCCAGGCCCATTACGATCACCGACATGCCAATCATATCATATAACGTCCGCTTTAGTAACATCTAGGTCTAAGACGATTAGCAGCATGGTACTTATGTAGTAAAAACAAGGGTGATATCCCAAGTTCAAACATCGGAGGACGTGCATATCAAGCCAATGATTGCTTTAGGCATAGATGTGGACAAAGCTGTGAGAGAGCATGCCAATGACCGCCTTAGGCCCAGATGTTGTCAAAGAAGACATTATATGATATAGTTGGTACGACGATGACCGTCGTAAACGCAGATGTCAACATAACATGTCAGTGACTGCATGAGCTCAGATGTTACAACTTAGGCAGTTGCCTAAGTCCTTATATTCCCGCAAGGTTGCCCCAAGCCTTACATTCCAGCAAGGACCCCAAAAATAAGAAAGTAGTATATATATATTCCTTTTTCATCACATAACCGTTACAAATCAATTAAAATAAATTTTCTAATTTTTAATAACGACCAACTTCACAACACATGCTTTTAGTAATTATTCAATTATTATCATTTCCATGATTTTCTCACTCTTGTCTAAATCATTTATCTTATTCTGTAATATTAAATTCATTGCTATTAAATTCATTACTCGCCAAAATGAATTTAATATTAAAAGAACACGAAATTTAGTCGCCCACGTAATAATTAATTATTCACAAAATTCTTCTCTTCCTAATATTGCACACGTCATAGATAATAACTTTTGTTTGTTCTCTCACAACCATTCTCCAACTCTGTCATAGATCATAACCTTTCTTTGTTCTATCACAACCATTCTCTTAACTCTGTCCTTGCCTCCATTCTCTGTATCATCGTCTCCTGCTTCATCAATGTCCATTTAATTTTTTCGCACCGTCCAAGTATCATCGCCAATTCATTTGAATGTTTCTAGGTTCTATCATTTTATGATTAAATAAAGATAAAAATATATTTATTAACAATTACCTAGAATGTATTTGGCATACATCAAAAGACCCTAACTTCCAACATCTTCCTCATTTCCAAATCTGAAACCAAAGCAAGTTCTTGTGTATAGTGGAAGCAAATTAACACGTAAAGCAAAACAAGTATCTTAACTAATTTTGAGGTTCAACCTGATATCAAAATAATTAATATTGTCTTAAAAAAAGGCCAATAATTAATAGCACATATAAATAAGTGAAGTAATTTTCTATTTGAAAAAAATTGATGATTCAATTGCTTTAGTTATCCAGAAAAATATCCATCGTGTAATGCCCTTATACATTCCAAATTAATAAAAAGATAATAATAGAGTATAACTCAGCCAAATGATATAGAGTACTAAAAATTTTGATTTAGAAAATGAATTAGGGCGAATAAACTATATATATAAAGATACAAGTGTGGAATACTAATCATAGAGGAAAAAGATAATTATAAGGAAGTGTATAGGAAAATTGCTCGGACTCAAAAGAGGACAAATTGTCTCTTCCGGGCCTTATCTGGCTCCATCCTTCCTGCTATCATACATTTGACTTCCCATGAGGTTCGAATACATGAAAATCCGATCACTCGACAGATTGCTGATTGCATTAAAAAAAATTAACAGAAAATAAACCACAAACGAAGAAGAGAGATAGCAGACGTTAAAGATGCAAAATAAATTGAGCTCACAATGAAATGCAAGATAAATAGAAAGATACTAGAGAATGTTAAAAATCATTGCCTTAGATTTTAGCATAAAAGCTACTTCAACAAGTTGAGTCATATTACAAATTTGCCATTTTCAATCAATGAAATGCATTTTAAGTTAATAAATAACTATCCAACAAACCAGAAAATAATACAGAATGTCTAAAATATAACAAATTCTAAATCCCAAATAAAAGAAAAGCAAGCACACCTACCCATCAGAGAGGAATCCGGCTACATCAACGACAGGAATGAATGATCTAGAAATAAATTCTGGCTTGTTAACCCCAACTTTTGCGTCCGAAATTTCAACTCCTACAATTTTTTTTTTTTAATTTCAGTCTTTTGCAATGTATACCCAGGTAAAGAATTAAAAATTCAATGAAAAAGGAAATAACTTTTAGTCGAATACAACCAAATGAACCACCCAGAAGCTAGAACCGGCATATTTAGTTACCAGCAACAGAGACCTAGCGCGCAAGAAACTCAAAGATTTGGAGTTAAACTTGGAGACCCAGTTGGCATTTTCAGTTGTTTTAAAACTTGAAAAGGCTGGCAAGGACAGATTCGATGATGGTCTGAAGGGTTCTTTGAGCACAAACGTGAGGTAGTTTTGAGAATTAGAGATGAACAAGGAAGTTGAAGTTGCACAAACGCCATGGTTTCCTTTTCTCCTAGGACGTGTACAATCGAAAGTGATTTTTAATTCATTTTTGGATAAGATAATGGAGTTTGTGTACGTGGAAGGACCAACAACAAATTCTCAGAATTTAACAACTAAAATAAGCAAAGCCATTTTAAGGGCGCAAAGATGGAGAAGCAACTCTTCATGGGATCGATCAAATAGCGACTGAAGAATCAATATCATTGGTTTTTTTTTTTGTAGTAACTCCTCTTTGGACAGAAATTTCCAAGTAACCAAAAACAGAACATAAAAGTTCAAAAACAGAATCGCAATCCTACCCTATCGTGAATATCTCTATAAATAACGTTAGCATGGAGCTCAAAGATTAATGAAAGATCATGAAATTTACAATTTCAGTTCTTAAATTTGTCGGCAATTAAACAAAGAAACAGAATCGTACATGGATCAACAACAACTGCAGAACTTGTAGCGAGGCGATAATTATATTGACAAGTATAAGCAACTTCCCCGTGTAGCACCTCCCTGTGCAGAAGCGGTCCTCGCTAAGTACCTCTATGGTGTTGAATGGATTGACGATTGGCAAAACCCAAAACTACGAAAGAGATTAATCTACAAAACAGTGAAAACTTAATCTGCAAGCACCGAAATAGAGGAATCGAAAGAAGAGTAAAGACGCAGAAGAAATGCAGCAAGCGAAAGAGCGAAGGCTTCAAATGTTTGATTATTAGCCATAATATTCGTGGGTGTATGAGGGAATTTGAGAGTTAAAGACGGCTAGGGCAAAAGTGAAGCAAAAGCAAAAAATTAGAAGAGAGGAGGGAGACTATAAAGTAACGAGGGAAAATAAAGAGACCAATTTTTTTTTTAACATACATGTCTCTAGAAATTGGGAAAATTTTAAAAAATAGACATAATTAGGGATCTTAGTTGAAATTTAGACACATCCTGAAAAAATTTTATGTCATAAACACTTTCTTGACAAAAAAACCCAATTATCCTTATGTATTCAATTTTTTTTCCAGAGCCTTATTTCCCTCTCTTCAGACGAAAATTACTGAAACCCATCTCCCTCTCTTCAGACGAAAATTACCGAAACCCATCAACATCGCTCGAAACGCAAACCAAAACGAGCATCGGTTGAGGATAGAAGCATCAAGCAAGACGACACAGAGAGAAGAGTATTTAGGGAATTTGAATTCGGGATTTGAGTTTCCGACAGATTTGTGAACTTATTTAGCAATAAATCGAGTGTTATATGTGATTTTTGTGGTTTGATACGTGTGAAAACTGACGAAACGAGTTGTGAATCTAGTATTATATCGCGTTGAAGAAGACACTCAACACTCGACAACTACCTGTCGAGTCGTGTCGAGTTGTGTAATGTCGAGTGTCGAGTATTTGTCGAGTGGTGGTGTAATGACGAGAGGTAGTGTAGTGTCGAGTATCGAATAATTATCGGGTGGTGTAGTGTCAAGTGGTACAGTGTCGAGTGTTGAAGTGTCGAGTGTCGAGTGTTTGTCGAGTGGTGGTGTAGTGACGAGTGGTTGTGTAGTGTTGAGTGTCGGACATTTGTCGAGTGTCGGATGGTGTTGTGACAACACTCGACACAAGACAACGCGACACTCGACACTCGATAACATTCGACAATTATCTGACACTCGACTCTACACTACTCGACACTACACCACTCGACAGACACTCGACACTACTCAATCACTCGTCACTATACCACCACTCGACACCACACCACTCGACAATTATTCGATACTCGACACTACACTACCACTCGTCACTATACCACCACTCGACAAATACTCGACACTCGACATTTCACCACTCGACAAACACTCGACACTCGACATTATACAACTCAACACAACTCGACAGGTAGTTGTCGAGTATCGAGTGTCTTCTTCAGCGAAATGGAACACTGGATTCACAACTTGTTTTGCCGATTTTCACATGCATCAAACCACAGAAATCACATATAACACTTGATTTATTCCTAAATAAGTTCACAAATCCGTCGGAAACTCAAATCTCGAATTCAAATTTTCTAAAAACTAAATCAAATCTAACGAATAACAACCCAATCCAATCACGTGTCGATGGGTGCTTCTCTCTACGTCGTCTTGCTTGATGCTTCTATCCTCAACTGATGCTCGTTTTGGTTTGCATTTCAAGCGATGTCGATAGGTTTCGATAATTTTTTATTGAAGAGGAAAATAAGGGGAAATAAGGCTTTGAAAAAAAATTGAATACATAAGGGTAATTGAGTCTTTTTGCCAAGAAATTGTCTATGGCATGAAAATTTTTTAAGATGTGTCTAAATTTCAACTAGGGTCCCTAATTGTATCTATTTTTTCAATTTTTCCCTAGAAATTTAGGATGTGATAAATATTTAACTAAAATAAGGCAAAAAGTAACAAATTATGTCAAGAAGCGGGTTTGACTTCTAAAACATGGTTATATTTCTCACTTCTTTTTTAATTATCGAATAACAAAAATACAGAATGATAAATATGTAAAAAATTGTATATATAAAGATAATCACTCATATATAAAGATAATGCGATACGATATAGCCTAATTGAGAGCTGGTTATATTAAAAGAGACAAAATCAAGTATATTTGTCGAAAGTTTATTTACACATGTGAACTTTAAGAAAGCAGTAAAATTGACGCGGAGGAGATTAATTTCAACTAATTTTATAAATTTATTTATTAAGGCATTGTCAATATCAATATTTGAAAAACTGATATACAATATTGGTATGCGACGGCTCAATAAATAATAAAATTAATAAATAATATTATTCTTTTACTGTGATTAGACGATATATTTTAGATATTTATGTGTATTATTTCTAAACTATGATTTTTTTACTGAATTTTATTAATAAGGTTTTTAATAAAATAGTATTAACACGTCTAATACTATTTAAGATTTATTATCTTTACGTAAATTTTTTATATTATTAGGTTTTTCTTTCGTACAGTTATCTGTAATTTTATTAATATATAATTATTTTAAGGTGATGGAATATTCAAAGGAGGAATATTACAATATACTAGTATAAATTAGGTTAGATATTTTTCACCCATCCCAATCTTAGCTGTACAATTGTCAATAGGCTATTGGGGATACAGGCGGTGGTTTGGCTAGAAATACACCCTCCCGCCTTTTTCTTGTCGAGTCAGAAGTAGAGGCTATTTTACTTTTAACTGCTTCCTGTCTCCATTTCTTCTCTCCTCATATCATTTGCTTTTTCAATTTCTCCCACAGCCCCAAATACTTCGCTTCTCCGTCTGCAACTTCGAAGGCAATTAAATCACCACTTAGACTATTATATTAATCCCTCTTTACCCAACAATAGCTTTTCATAGCTCCATGCCTTTCATATCCGGTTTCATTTTGGTAAAATCTTCAACTGTTTCTAACACTGGGAATATTCTGGTGGACTTGGACATTTTATGGTAATTAAAATAATTTATTTTTAATTTTAAAATAAGAGTAATTTTAGGAACCAATTTCTAAAAAAAAATTAACAGGATTTTGAAAAAAAATATTATTTAAATTATCAATAAAATGATATATATGTCTATATATATATGATAATTTATGATTTATCGAAGGGATTATTTAAGCAAGGTGAGTTGGTACATCAGATGTATATACGTAAGTAATTCTCATAACGTTTTCTTTTACAGTACAATAGTCTATAGTAATATCTGGCGACGCATCATTGCACATTTAATCTTCAGCCACCCTACATGCCACGATATGTGCCACTTAACACGCGCATCATACTCACCACCCCACCTGACATAATAATCGTCTCAGGGCAGTCCAAAATTCACACTCACTGCTCCACCTAATAGTATAGTCATCTCAGGGCAACCCAAAATTCCTTCATTGCCATCTCCAGAAAAACCATTGAAATTGCCTCAATGCACCACCCGACGCTTGCCATACCAACATCAACCGCAACTGCAAACGGTGGCGAGTGAATCGTTGTGGATGCCTTTTCGGGATGCAATCGGTGAGTCAACCACCAATTCATGTTTGTCTGTCCCGCATCCTTTGCCAAATATTGAATCCACTTGAATAAAGAAGTTTCTGGGTTTGATTAAATAGGGGTGAGGACATAAGGGATAGGAGACGAGAAAAAGAAGAAAATGAGCAGAGAAAGGGAGGAGAGAGAAACAGATTCGAGAAGAGAGGGAAGGTTATAGAGAGAGAGTGTGTGTTAAAGAAAAGTATTATTTTAATAAGGGTAGTTATTATTTTGTGACCATTCGAGAACCCCACATTTTCCAAAATCTTTATAAAACCTCCGACCGTTAGTTAACTTCCACTAAGATTTAACCGATAATATCACAATGTCATTTGTATTCTTAAATCTCTCATCTGAAATGTCATACTTGACCATGAAAGGAATTGAACCAAGACCTCTTTATGTTAGGGACGTCTACTCTACCATTCTACCACAAAGTTAATTTGGTTTACGGTGAACAAAGAATATATTTAAACAAGTAAAACAAATTGTAAAGAGAAACATAAGAAATGAGATCAATAGCCTTGCATCTAACAAAAACCTCAATGACACACCGCTAACCACCAACCTCAATGCCAATCACCACAACCACTTCCTAATATCGACCACCACTTCAAAGCCCAATCGCATACACCCCAGCGGATAACCCATTCCCAGACAACAACTACCAATGAAAATATTAGCTTAGAAAGAGAAGTGAACAACCATCATTTGATATTAAAAATAACCCAAAGTTATAAAGCCACTGCCTAGACTTTATCAAACACAAACTCAACCGGTTCTAACTCTATCAGCCTTTCCCCTTAGCACGCTCATCTCTGAAACCCAACTAGCAACTACCATACCCAAGCGTCAGCAGCCAAACACCCAACAAACTTAGCAATTCAGCTAATCTCTCTCCCTCTTAAATTAGAAAAAAGAATCTTAATCTAACTTTGGATTTCTTATTTTATGTGATTTGGGAAGTATGATTTTCGAATTTAAATCTTGAAGGATGTTTAATTTTCACATTTTGCCATATTGATTTAGTGGTATTGGGTTCATTTCACGGCTTGTTGATCAAGAAGGTAAGATCAATCAAAAGGAAGAAAGGAGTTATGTGCCACTATCATCAACATACAGACTGGAGTTCACGAGAGAAAGGAAAGAAGAATGAGAGAGAAAAAGAAGAAGATAAGTAAGGAAAAAATAAAATATGTTTTAAATAATAGATAATTTGATATTTTATTTCAGATATTTTATCCTTGATGCTTAATGACTTTGTTGCCCTTGCTTTTGCCAATTTGACGCAATGGAAGTAAACAATTTTAAAAATTTTGAGGCGTCTAAAATTTTGAACTAGTCTTTTAATAAATAAATAATAGGAAAATTGAAAAATTAGACATAATTAAGGGGTCTTGTTAAAATTTGGACACATTCTGAAAAATTTTCATACCATAGACACTTTCTTAACAAAAAGACTTAAATACCCTTGTATAATCAATTTTTTCTCAAATCCTTCTTAATTCCCTCTTCGGACAAAATTAAAGAAAGTCAGTAAACCAGCAAAGAACAAAGAAACCAGTCGCAGATTCATACACTTCACTATCCAAAACAACCTCAACAGTTGTAATGTTTTCGTTAATCTCTCTCTAAATGACATGAAAATTTCATTAAGTTGTAATGTTTTCGTTATTGATCATTTTGGTAACTATCAACCGCATTATATAGCTTAAATATGGGATATGTATGTGAACTAAGGTTAAAGATAGTGCAGTTTGTGTGAAAATTTGCTGAAAATTGGCTATCGTTATGCGAAAATCTGGTATCGTAGTCGACGGTTGAAGAAGACGAGATTTGTCGAGCATCGTCGAGTGTCGAGTGGTTTTGTTAGATCGAATCTCGACATGTCAGATGGTAATGTCGAGTGTCTAGGCGTTGTGTCGATTCTAGGTTCGAGTGTCGCGCATTCGGGTTTCGTCGAGCGTCTGGTGGAGTGACGAACTCGACCAAAGTCGGATGCAAATTTCGTCGAGTTTATGTGTCGCATGTCAAGAGTCGAGCTTTCATCCGGCATGTCAAGTGTCGGATACATGAAAACTGACGTGTAGATGTCTCGAAGCATGCATGTCGAGTATCTTTGAGAGTCATTGGTCGAGCGTCGAGACTCGTGTGTCGAGCGATTGAGTATGTGCATCGAGTGCTAAACTTGACGAGTGTCGGATGCAAAGATGGTCGAGTTCTTGTGTCGAGTCTTATTTGTCAAGTGTCGAGTGTCGAAGGTATTTGTCGAGTGTCGTAGAGCGTTTAGGCAGAACATTCATTTTGTGCCTTTTGTAAGCAATTTCGTGATGATTTATTGTCCACGAACCTTATGTGGTATGTCTCTATCATGCAGGAAGTGGAAACTTTACGCATACTTATTGTATACAGTGGAGCTTGGACTATGCAAGAGAACGGTGGTTATTTGTACACCGGTGGGACGGGGAAGCCATTGATAATTCGTAGGTGTGCTACCTATAATCAGTTGGTTGACTGTATTAGTATTAAAATGGGTTGGGATCTTCGTAAGCATAACATGAGTTTAGAGGTTCAATTTGCTTGTAAGGATGTTCTGCCAACACGGATTCGTATTGAGACTGACGACGATGTTTGTTCTTTTATACAACATTATTTGGAGGACCAATAGTCATATACACGGAGCGCACTCGCCTCCACTATACCATAAAAATGTATACAACTGGAAAACATGAGAAACATGTATGTACTAATACAACTGGGAGAAGATGTATTTACAAGTTTTCGTACAACTATACATGAAAAACATGTGCAACTATACAAAAAATGTCACTATACAATAATGTGTAAATATCAAGAAACTATCAACCGAAAAAATTGTGTAACTAAACATAATATATACAATGCAAGGTGATCTCATGGTACAATCGTGCTCGGCTGATGCTCAACCTCCGGTGAATCAACGTGGTTATGGCCAATGGTGATTGTAACATCCGCTGACACATCATCAACAGTCCTGGTAGTGGCTGCAACATCAGTAGGCACAAGATCAACAGGCGTTGTGAAGGCCTCAACCTCAGAGGGCACCGTGACGTTCGTGGCGGCCTCCTGTGTATGTAGATGAAGGCGACTGACCCCCAGTTGTACCGCCATTCTCTTCCGCAGGCATTCATCTGTGAATGCCTTAATCTCAGTCAGTGGAACGCCCCCCGCTAGGAACTCGATGTACTTCAAAAAGTACACGCCGCATGCTCCTCCCCTAGGCTCCTATTGTGGCACCTAGTTCTCGTCCTCGATGCGCATAATGTCGAATGGGGTTGCGGGATAGTCAGGAATACCATAAACTTCCATTGACAGCATATGGGGTATTAAGTTAGCCAGACATCGGACTGTCTGTATGACTGTGTCTGTGGAAGTATGCCCAACGGCTGAGTCATATATGGCAACGTGACGGTGATTCAATTGCACCTCAATTGCCACCCAATGATCGTCGGTGATGTTAACAAGGATATATAGTTGAAAATGAAATTGACAACATGAAAATCAATCACAACATTTCAAATAAAATGACACATACTAACCTGTGAATATAAATGTTCTCACCCTCTCCACTTTGACCCATGGTATTCCAACGAGGGGCAACTATCCCAGGACAAAGTGGACCATGTCATCCTCTTTCACCCAGTTAATATCATCCAGTCTGTTCGAGTATTGCTCCTACAACGACTTCAATTTCAACTGCAAATTCAGGAGTTCGGTTAGCGCATTGAAGGAATCAGAAAATACCTTTAAATTCAGATGTTTACAAAATATGTACCCAAAATGTTGTGTCTAGGAAAGCAGACCTCTGAACACCAGGTCCGGCCATAGCGCGCGCTCTGCAACGTGACACATCCGAAAAAGGATTGTCTTCCAAGTATAGGAGTGTCGAAGTAATAAAACCCGGTGAGACCGGGGTCGATCCACGAGGAAGGGAATTTAAGCGTTACAAATTATAAGCTAAACAAATATGATATGGATGATTCAAAGAAATGACAAGATAATATCAATAAATATGTAAGATGGTAGGCGGTATTACCGACCATTCAAATATAAAACAAAAAGCAAGAGGAGGTAAAACCATCCATGGAAATAGGTGGTATAACCAACCATAGTAAATTAAAGAACAATTTCATAAGGTGGTAGAACCTACCATAGTAAATAAAATAAAAAGTTCATAAACAATAGAATAATTAAAATACAAGAGGAATTAACACAATAACAATGAAGGCTAAGGTTAGGGGATCCGCCCTTGATATTTCAAATAAGGATAATTAACCCATTTTAGTTATATGAATTATATTTGTTTCATTACCAATATTTATACCACTTCTTGTAAATGGGTTCAAGCATCCAATGTGCCAATCACCATATGTCTACAACAAATCAAGGTTCCTAACTAGATTCGTGTCGGTAAGGAAGAACCATACATCATCTAGAAAGGATCCAAGCATTTGATGTGCCAAGGATTGTCGACAATGGATCAAGACCTCCACTTTACGAGTGGTGTCAAGATTGATTAAGAAATTAAATATAAATCATATTGAATAAACATTATAAGATTAAGATTATTAAGCACATATTAAGGGTTAGAGAATCCTTATTCTCATATCAAGGGTTTCACCCTTTCACCTTAGCAAAAGAGAAATTAGAAGAACATTATAATAGAAAGAAAATAAAATGCAAGAAAAAGGAAATTCATTAATAACATAAACACACAAAACACAATACAAGATCCTAGCCAAAGCCAAAATGTTCCAGCCAAGGCCAAGATGCCCTAATGGGTCACAAGGCACCTCTATTTATAGATACATCCAGGGGCAAACTTGTCAAATTACAAGGGCATAATTGTCAAATATTAGTTGTAAATATCTTTGACAATTGGGATCATTAGGCACCGACTTTGACCATCAATTTTGACATCGAAATGTTGTGAATTTTAATCACATGTCTTCATGAAAGTTGTAGATATTTCTCTCAGCTTTCTAGAACATATTGATTTGCACAATTTGGATACGTATTTTGAGAGATACGGTCCAAATACTGAGGCCTGGTCAGACTGGGCCGAGACTGTAGATGGGTTCACTTCAAGCCCAATTTTGGTCCACTAAGAGCCCGAATTTGATGATCCTTGTGAAATGCAATCTTGTAGAAAATTAAATCAGCTTTCCAAAACATTAAGAATTGTACCATTCTGATCTATAAATAGAGAGTTATGCCCATTTTACCGAACCTGTAACAAAACCAAAATTAAGAGAAATTAATTCCAAAGATGCAAATGCTACAAATATGCTTAAGTTGAGGAATTTAATGACACTATTAATGCAATATGATGAACTAAACTCTTATTAAACATGCATATTTAAGTGTTCATCACACCCCCCAACTAGCTTATTGCTAGTCCCTAGCAATTAAAGCGTTATTATTTAGAAGTGATTTATAGAATTTTACATCCAAGGTGGTCATTATTGCATTCTCTTTGATTTTATCCAAATAAACAAACTCTCAACTGATTTTTTTTTTTTTTTAGATGACTCATGTACCCTTCAGTCAAGATATCCACAAACTTTCTTTTGTGCTCAGTTGACACATGACTATGGGGCTTATTAGAAATAAGCCATATCGATTCTAGTATTTGTTAAGGCTAACAACCTTAGGTAGGGGATATTCATTCATTTTATACATTTTTTTCTTTTTTTTTCTCTCTTTTTTTTTTGAAAGAATGCATCTTTAACCCATGTAGCGAGCCTTAGGCTAATGACTCCCAGACCAGTTGGCCTTAGGGCATTAGGTGTTAAGACACCCCTACGAGCTTAACGACTCGGGTTGCCGATGCTTTATTTTTGCTTAGAAACTTGTGGATAGTGCAATGTTCAATCCCATTAAGCTTTCTCCTTAATCCATGTAGCGAGCTTTGGGCCAATAGCTCCCAAACCAGTTGGTCTTAGGTGTTGAGGTCGGGCTTAATTGCTCGGTGTGGAGGCACCCCTCGGACTTAATTACTCGAATTAAGGAGGCTACAAGACCAAACTTATCCACCATTGCTTTCTCTCTTTTTTTTTTTTCATTTTCATTTTTTTCATTTTTTTTTAAACTTTCCCCTTCCTTTTGTTGTTATCCTAAACAAAACAAAAGAACTCAAATATTGCAATATTTCATTTCGCCACCCACAATCATACATCAAGGTATGTGTGTGTGTGAAGAAAGATTCATAGATACTTGCTTAATGAGCACATAAGGGACACAATTTATTAAGTGATAAGGTTGTGAGAGTTCATAGATTTGAATGAATTCAAAGTGAAATGAATAAGACCTCCTTGTTATAAAATCAAAAATCAAGACTAAATATCTCAAATAAGTCTTCAAAAATGCAAGAATAAATGACAAATTGGTTAGAATGGGTTTCAAGAGTTCAAACTGGTCCTCCTACTCTGCCATTCCTGACCCAGAATGCGTCTCAAGAGGATTTGAACTCCTTACACCGCACTCTGAATCTAATTACTAACTCGCTTTTTTTTTTTTGCAAGAAAAAATAAAATTTCAAGACACACTTATGTCTACTATCCTTCCCCCCAACCAAATGAAACATTGTCCTCAATGTTTAAATGTAGAGAGATAAAGTATAGGAGACATTACCTGAAGCTTCTGTTATTCAAGAAGATGACCTGAAAGACTCATAAAATAACATGCTAAAAATAAAATAAAATAAAATAAAGGACAAGAAGAAAAAAAATTACAAACGGAGATTCAAATCCAAATTTGAGTATGGCTGGGTCAGGTTCAATACTCATACTTCTTGTAATTTGTCAAGTAAAAAAACAATCATACAGAAGTGGACAGAGATAACAAGATCTTTCTCGCCCAATGTGGGAGGAAAATTTGTTCTAACAGCGCATCAACAAAACTTCAATAAAGATTCAAAGAAATTGTTAACATTCAACAAACCTAGGGTTTGTGGGAGATCAGTTGGGCCCAGAGGGCAATTTAAAAAATTTCTTCAAGAGTACCAAAGCCACCTGGTAAAGCAATAAAGGCATCTGAATTGATGAGCATATGTGCCATGCGTTCATGCATAGAGGAGACCTGTAACTCTTTCCCAACGTTTTTCCAACAATACTTTCTACAGCCAAAGCTTTAGGAATAACTCCTAAAACTTGAGTACCCCCTACATGTGCAGCTGTTGACACACAACCCATTAACCCGAGGCTACCTCCCCCATAAACCACCTGAATCTTTCTTTCAGCCAGTAGCCTACCAAGATAATTCGCTACTTGCTTCTACAAACTCCGTACTTTTACCCGGTCAAGATCCACAGAATACACATATCCTTTGGATTACGACGTTTTGAAGTCCCTACATATCTATGTGACTCTGAACTATGTGTGAAGCAGAAACAAGAACAGTGGATTTTGGAGTGGCCAAAAAAAGGTATGTAATGATATATCCTATCTAGGTAGCTAGATTGTTTGTTGAAAAAGTTGACAATAATGCAAAAAAAAAAGGTCAAAAGATGATGAAATAAGACACCATAAGTCAAACAAAAGATACAAATTCAAAAATGACAGCAATGAGGTATTAAAATTCAAAAATGATGGCACGCCTGCATATGTACAGGTAGTTGTGACTGTGGCTCACATCTTCCTCTGGTTTTACGTCCAGAAACGGCTTAAACACCTTCTATGAGTTGGGGATATGCTTCCCATCCAGTTTTCTTATAAACTGGCAAACAGGGTCGTGTTGAGTCAGATTCCCAAGACTATAGCGTTCCTGTTCATCTCGGAATTGTGTCCACAAATTAAAAATTTCACGCTGCACAAGTCCACAAGAATGCGTCTCAAGAGCGTTCGGATATATCCAAGACTTCCTTACTCAGCCATTCTGATGAACTGTAGTTTATCCTCTCGATTGTTAGGACAAATATCCAAGGACGCGGCAACGCGGGTTACAAGTCCATCTGCACATCTGGGACGAAAACTGTAACCTTTCGCTCCTTCGCTTTTTGGCATAAGAGCTTTTTCCCAAAACCTGGCATATGGAAAACAGATTATCTGAAAAACTCACAAGAGAATCGAACTGGCTTCAATAACCATCTTAAATCAGCAGGATTACCCTTACGCATCAACAATCTTAGTCTTTCTGCACGAGCTTTATAAATTTTAAGCAAATCATTTTGAGGAAGAGAGGGAAAATGTTTGTGCAATTTAGAGAGAATTGTATCCATGTGAAGAAAATGAGAGAGAAGAAAAGAAAATGGATGCAAGCAACAGTTTTTAGGGAACTGAAAAACCGACTTTAATAGTCACGGAGTACCGTATCCGCCACTTGACCGGGAAAAATCAATCCTTAAAAAGGATCGACTAAAGTAATGGACTCTTCATTTGGTCAAAATTTTAAAAGAATGGTTTTAATCGTTGTCCATTAACTTTAAACACATTACCATTCTTTGGGTTCTCAATTTCAACTGCTCCATGAGGGAAAACATTTTTAACAATGAAAGGCCCAGTACAACGTGACCGAAGTTTACCAGGAAATAAATGCAACCTTGAATCATACAAAAGAACTTTTTGTGAAGGTTCAAAAGATTTTCTAACAATAAATTTGTCATGAAAAACCTTCATTTTTCTTTGTAGATTTTAGAATTTTCATAAGCCTCATTCCTGATTTCTTCAAGTTCACTCAGTTGGAGTTTATGTAACTTGCAAGCATCATTCAAATTTATGTTAAATGTTTTAATGGCCAATAAGCTTTATGCTCAATTTCCACAGGCAAGTGACAAGGTTTTCCATAAACTAGTCTATAAGGAGACATTCCCAATGATGTTT
>SNVD02010363.1:0-45349 GCA_013180625.2 Boswellia sacra | reverse complement strand
CAAAATGATATTTAAAAATTAAAAAATAAATAACAGAAATAAGCTCAACACATTGGAGGCTGAAAACTAAGTGTGTGTGTGTGTGTATTGGAGGCTGAAAACTGTGCCCAAAATGATATTTAAAAATTAAAAAATAAATAACAGAAATAAGCTCAACACATTGGAGGCTGAAAACTAAGTGTGTGTGTGTGTGTGTGTTTGTGCGCACATTGGAGGCTGAAAACTATGTGTGTGTGTGTGTGTGTGTGTAAATAACAGAAATAAGGTCAACACATTGGAGGCTGAAAACTATGTGTGTGTGTGTGTGTGTGTTTGTGCGCACATTGGAGGCTGAAAACTGAGTGTGTGTGTGTGTAAATAACAGAAATAAGGTCAACACATTGGAGGCTGAAAACTAAGTGTGTGTGTGTGTGTGTGTGTGTTTGTGCGCACATTGGAGGCTGAAAACTAAGTGTGTGTGTGTGTGTGTGTGTAAATAACAGAAATAAGCTCAACACATTGGAGGCTGAAAACTAAGTGTGTGTGTGTGTGTGTGTGTATGTACGCGCACGCGCGCATTGGAGGCTAAAAACTCTGTGTGTGTGTGTGTGTGTGTGTGTGTGTAAATAACAGAAATAAGCTCAACACATTGGAGGCTAAAAACTAAGTGTGTGTGTGTGTGTGTGTGCGCGCGCGCGCATTGGAGGCTAAAAACTCTGTGTGTGTGTGTCTCTCTGTGTGTGTGTGTGTGTGTGCCGCTCAGCTCTCTTCCTCTTTCTCTCTTATTAAGTAAATAAATATTAGAAATTATCACAGACTCTGAACATTTCATGGCAGAAATCAACTTTAACTCTTTTCAACCCATTCAAACGTGTTGGTTACTTGCAAACTCTCTCATCATTTCTTGACATAAATGAAGCTTTAACCCTTCTTTTTGGTGCTATAACCCAATTTTTTTACCGTGATAGACAAGCAATGCAAATAATTTCTAAAATGGATCCACTAGAACATACCTGAAGACATCATGGTGATAAAGACTCTTCTTAATTGCCTATTGGGAAACACATGAAGCATTTATTCAATTCTAAATCGTCGTAATTTTCATCTCAAATGGCCAAAACACAGGTCCACCAATGCAACGACAAAGTCTAACACTGCATTTTCTTACACAGCTGGCCTGGTAAATACATCTTAGTCAAAGATGAAAGAAACAGCTACATGCATACTCATTACAGTTTATAATTTATTTCATTTTTCTATTCATCTGTTGGAGTACTTGGTTCTAAATTTGATGATTTTATTATAAAAACTTACCTCAATATGTGATCTTGTTTCAAGTAGAGCAATTTCCCTTACAAAATCATGAGGTTTGACTTGAATGGCGGGATTCCTCTGTATCAGTGAATTGTCAAGGGGGAATTTCTGCTAATTTTGCTACAAACAAGTGATCAGGAAGCTCAAAACCTCAACAAATTTCAGCATTCTTTGAGCTCAACAATGAATTGATTTAGTGGAATTTACAGATATTTGACTTGTCAGCCTAAAAGTTAATCTTCAACTGGAAAAAACCAATGTTTATTATGAAGATAAGGCTTTGATTCTCTCTACTAACTAGCTTCCAATCAATAAGCTTAATATTGCCCTACATTTACCACAACATAAATATCAGAGAGAACATTACATAAATAATAATTACAATTTCTGGAAACTTATTAGGCTTGACAAAACACAAGAGAGTATACAAGTGAACATTATAAATAAATAAATAAATAAACCAAAACCTCAGGTTTTGAGACAGCTTAATCATTCAACATGACCATTGTTTTTTAATGCCACGTCAATCTTCTCATCTGCAAGCATGCATTAACAAATTTTTTCTTGTCAATAAATATGAAAGAGAATGATAACAACTCAACAAAGCATCCATCGAAATTTTGAATTATATACATGATTTTGATTCTTAAAAAATACTAACACTATCATAATAAATTTACCGGTCAATATTTAATAAGTCTCAGATGCAGTAATTTGATCTTATAATTATTCTTCTATTTGCTTAGCTTTCTGCCTTCTTAATCATTTCTATTACTTGTCAACAAGTACAATTACTTCTAAAAATTTAATCATAATATTTAAAATTTCATTAAATTCTAGTAACTTAATTTCTTTTCATAACTTTCCTATAGATAGAACAACAACACTGAATTCAATAGGAAGATTAATTTAATTATACTATATAGTTTATTACAAAGGAGATAAATATAAGCCAGATTCATAATTTAAAAATTGGTTTATATAAATACATATACTAGATATAAATAACATAACATGAAGTTTTGGATGAAAATTGATAAATTTAAATCTTTAAAAAATAAGTACATAAAAAAATTATTGTGCTTAGATTTAAATTAATTAGCATCTACTTTATAACTAATTATAGATGAATCAAATAGAATGTTTTTTTATTGTATTTTTTCAAAGTATATATGATATGAATACCGAACAAGAATTGTATACATTCAAAACTTAATATATTGTACTTAATAATTGGCCTACTTTTAGTATTGCTATAATTTCTTTTATGATCTATACATACATAATAAATGTGTGAAAAGAAAAATAATTGAGAAGTTTTACGTAATAAATTATACATAATCAACAATCTTGTTCATGGGAGATCTATTCCACCACCCTTAAAAGTTACCATTCCAATATTCTTCCTTTTTGTTACCATAACTCCAATACAACCAATAATGGTTTATACTCAAATCTACAGAAGCATCTACATTCACTTTGTTAAGTTCTCTTAACAGCATAGGTTTTCATTTTTGAGCAATTAAATATCAGTAGAATCATAGAGCAAATTTTATTCAAATTTGAATTTTTGACCATATTAAGAGAACTTGCCTGCATATGGTCAAGCCATAAAGCAAGACCAACAAGAGACGAACCAGCTGAAAACATTCTAAAATCAGGCCCCCCAATCCTTGACATCTGCCCTGCATGCAACACAAAGAATTCAAGGTGTAAGCAAACTAATTAACGGAGCCTGAAAGCAAAATGAAAGAAATATCATAATCAAACCTTCTACAGAATTCAGCGCCAGCACAGGTCAAAAAGTTTTAAAATGAGTCTTGAATCTCAGTTTTACAAATTAATGTAAAAAATAAATAACAAATAAGACATAAAACTCTCCTTCTTGTTCAAATTTCAAAGCTCTACTTCAAGCAGAGGGTATGAAAGCCTTTGAAGCTAATGATCAACACGCACCATTAGCATAACAGTTTAAGTTTTTCTACAGCACTTTTCAGATATCAAAAGATTTATGAGTTCGTATATCAAACTATGCAGGTTACTCACAAGCTACTCTTAACACTTCTTGGCACAACTCAACTTTATCTCTTTTCCGCCCCTTAAAGTCTGTTGGTTACTCAAAAACTACACTTTATCGTTTCTTGGCACAAACCAAGCTTTAACCCATTTTTGGTGCTATAACCCAATTTTGGGCATAGACAAACAATACATGCACAATTTCAAAATTGGGCTCATTGGACATACCTTAAGACATCACGGTGATAAATGCTCTTCTTGATTGCATTTGAAAACCCATGAAGCAGTGGCTCGAAGCTCAAATGCCCACAACAGGTCCACCAATGCATTGACAAAGTTAAACACTGCATTGTCACTTCACAGGGTTTAGTTCTCTAGCCAATGGTCTGCCTAATAGCATCCAGTGGCATAGCTTATTTCATCAGAAGCCTAAAAACCAAAATCACTAAAGATAAATCCATGGACAGGAAATAATGAGAAGAAAAAGAAAAGCAAAACCAAAACAATCTATCTTGGAGAGCATTGCCTCTTTCTGAAAGTAACCGTGAAGAACCTGACTGTAAGATCAAACCCAGCATTTCGGAAAGCATTTACGAGGATAATCACTTCTCACATGAGAGCAGACAAACTTGTCGTTTTGATAATTAAAGCGTGTCCTTATTCTTTAGTCCGATAAATATATGAAAAAGAATCCAATGTTATTTCTTTGCAGAAGAAATTGTAACTATACTCCTGTAGAAAGACACTCAAGTAGATATATATAATTACTGTCACTATAAATTTCTTAAAGCTTTTATACCCTTTGCTATTGCAGATCAGTTATCGATGGCAGTATCTTAAGGTACCTTCCTTCTCTTGTGTTGTTGCATCACTTTCATTTCCTGCAAAACCAATAAAGAACTTTTGAAGGGTATTTAATGAAACATAAATATTTCGAAATTATTAGATAATACTAAACAAGAGCTGTAATACATTCAGAAATTGATGTAACTTTACTCTCTTTCACCAAAATTCACTCCAAACGACTACCCCTTTTAGCAATCAGAGATATATACAACAATTCAAGCCTATGATTTGGAGGATTCTTGTACCCTGTCCTTCAAAATATGTTGAATTTAAATCTACAGAAGGTTCTATAGAGAGTATTTCACAATTCCATCTAGACTGAATTTCAAGGTTGGATGCATTCAGATCAGTTTTGCACACAGTCGGTTTACTGAATTTGTTCAACCTCTAAGACTACGCTTGGTCATGTGATCTCGTGTCAAACAGATTATGAAGTCTGGCAAACTCTTGGAAAGTTTTTTAAGATTCAGTACAAAGAACAAATTACGCAACTTTGTCATATCTTGAAACTACACAAAAAGACTCATTAACAGTTGGTAATTGCATCTTACTTAATCATGAAAGAAATAATTAGAAGTAAACCGATTATAGATGAATATTTATTTCCTTGGAGTACTTGATTCCCAATTTGATGTATTTATTATAGGACTTACCTCAATGTGTGATGTTATATCATTTCAAGAAGAACAATTTATGATATCTCACGAAATAACGAGATATGACTTTATCAATATGGTTCCTCTGCATCAGTGGATTTGCAAAGGGGGTTTCCTCTAATATTGCTGCCAAGAAGTGATCAGCAAGCTCAAAACCTCAACAATTTCAGCATTATTTGAGCACAAAATTGAGTTAGTTTAGTGGAATTTACAGATATTCCAATTGGCTGCCCAAAGTAATTTTAAAATTACCAATGTCTATTCTGCAGATATGGCTTTGATTCTTTGGACGGATCAGTTTCCTAATCGATAAGCTTGATAATGCCCTATCATTTGTGACAACAATCAATGAGAACAATCAATTTGTACCTGAACAAACATAATAGAATTCTATCAATGAGAACAATCAATTTGTATCTGTAAAAACATAATAGAATTCTTAGTAAAAAGTAGAACAAACTGATTCATACACCTTTCTCTTGTACTATCAAGTCTGACTGGCCGTCTGAAGCAGAGGAGAGCGGAGTACAAGTTTGCAATCTGAATATAGTATATACTTATATTAGTTAAACATAATCACTCAGATACCAATTACACAATCAACATTGATAAGGAATGAATGAATTTGTTATATTGTATATCAATAGAGAAAGAATTTCATAGGGAAAACAAGAGACAAAAGTTTCAGTATAAAGTAAAGAAAACACAGAAGAGAAGTAAATGGTATGAGGAAGTAAATGACATATTCAGTAAACTTGTGGAAAATTTAACCCTGCCAACATAGTTATTGTCATGAAATAGATCTAAACTTAAATACAGAAAAATGAAAACGTTCATGAAAGAATACATGTTAACAAAAAGCATATAGATTATAGTGATAATAAGAGTTATAGACCTAGAATGTGGCTAATAATATATTTGAGACCAAAATCTTTCAGAAATGATAGAGAAAACTAATCTTCAGATCCTGTGCATATTTGTACACTCATCTTTCTGATGGCTATGAAACCAGATTCTGTCCTAAATATGTTGAATTTAAATCTACAAATGATTGTAAAGAGATTGTTAGACAATACCATCTCGGGCTTCAAGCTTGACTGCATTCATATTCTGTCATGTGAAAAGGTGTCAAAGACCAAACTCTTTAAATAATTTCTACCATTGCGTCTAAAGCACAAAAAATGCAGCTTCTTCATCTCCTTCAATCTCCAAAGAAAGACTCACTAGCAGTTGGTAAAAACAAATTAATTATAGATTAAAGAATTAGCTGATACAACTGTCAGCTACATGTAAATGTATAACAGATAAGGAACTATTTCTTTGCACCTTTTGAAGGACTTGTTTCTGAATTTGATGCTTTTTGTTGTATAACTTACCTAAAAATGTGATTTTTTTTCTCCCAAGAAGTAATCAAGAAGCTCAAACCTCACCATTTTCTGCATTCTTTGAGCTCAATGTCGGATTACTTGACAAATATTTTAATTTCTTCCCAAAAAGTAATTTTAAATTGAAAAATTACCAATGTTTATACCGAAGACATGGCTTTGGTTCTCTCTACTAAGCAGCTTCTAATCAATAAGTTGATATTGCTCTATCATTTGCCACAACATAAATAACATTATTGAGAAGCGACTATCAAATACACCATAGCTTCAGTTGCATATTAAGGAACCAAATTTTAAGAAGATTTTAGATTAATGATCTGAAAATAGTTTATATGTATAGAAATTCAGTCTAAAGAAGCGTTAACCAAATTTTTAAGAAATTGAGGAAAATGTTGAGAATATTGCTAACTTCACATACCTGGTCATTGAAGAAGTGTTTCACTTCATTTTTGTCTGGGTGTCACTTGCTCTCCAAAGTCAAGGGTCTAGATTTCTAGACATCCATATATCCTAAATGTCAACAAAATGGGAATCCAATAGCATACAACGTCTGAGATAAAATTGAGTGAAGTTGTCTAGTTATCAAAAAGGGAATGCTAAGTTACCCAAAATTCACTGCAAACAAGAAGCATTGAATTTAAAAGATTAAATCACTTGGAATATAGGAATTCCTTGTTATTAGGATTTAGTTAAGGCTTAAATCACCTTTTTTTGCATATGTGCACAGTGCATGTGTGGGTGTCCGCTGCATCGGCATTTTGGCTGGGCTTGTAGAATTGTCCATGTTGTTTCTCCTGTACTGTATGCACTTCAAGCAATAGCAAGTTTCCTTGTCTTTATACTATCTTTACATCTTGGCTTCAACCTTAACTTCAAGCAAGTTTAAAGCAACAAATGGAAAAGCATGATGACAAATACAGATTTATATGTATAGAATTCAAATAAACTATTAAAATTATAGGATGATTAAAAAGAAAAAGAAAAAGAAAAGAAAAGACAAGAAAATAAAAGAGCAACTTCTAGGATGTACCTTATAGTTTCATATGAACGAAAAATTCTTATGCATCAGAATTCTATTGACAGACTGCTAAGTATTACCACAGTAATCTAGGCATGATCAACTAACCTTGGCACAATGAACTAAACAACTCTCAATAAAAAAGGGTAATTGTGATATTACTGGGACAAAAACCATGTCACATTTATTTTTTGGTTTGCCCACATGAATCTCTTTTGCCATTTACCCAACAAGAAAATGCTTGAAAAGCAACTAAATTTAGCATTTCATTCTTCAAATCTATCATCATATTGTTCGATCTTCTACTTGAACCACCTAGTTGTGTAGTATATCAGTGTAAAGTGGCACACACAGCAACCAATATACAGAAGAAACTGGAACACATCTGAAAAACCTTGGACCAAAAAAATGTTAAGAGTCAGATGAACATATTTCATTGCATTAAGTAATTCGATCTGCTGAATGACTCAAGATTAATGTACCAATTAACATGCTTATCATGAATCATAGCTTTTACTATATATTTTGGGTAAACATGCTGAACATGAATCATAGTTTTACATTGACAACAGTTATAAGCTGTTAAGTCTAACAACTTAAAATTTTTAACCTACTGGTAACTTCAATTCTCCATCACATAAAATGCAGCTCCCAAGGAAAAGTTTAAATCATTACCACTTTCTTTCAGTCAGTAATAAGAGTTCAAGCATACTACACTGACTAGTCCTAATGATCGCAATTCACTAAACTCCTAATCAAATAGACTTATCTAACCGATGTATATACATTTGGTGAGAGTCACCAGTATAGCGACAAAAACAAGCCAAAGCTTATTGAGCTTTATTTGCGACTCATCTTCTCGTTAAACTCAACCCAACAAAGCCTCAGACTTAAATACTTGGATTTCACTATGTGGAAGATTTTTACATGGCAGAAAAACCAAGCTCAGTGGTCCCAGCAACCTAGTCATTATGATACACCCACATCAAAAAAGAAAACAAAATAAGAGTTGTTTCAATCATTCTTACTTCTTATTAATCTTATCAAACTCGGCCATAAGAAGAGCCATTCCTTTCTTATCATTCCTCATAAGAGGCTTTTTAATTTCATTTTCATCTTTCTCCAAGGCATCCATCATCATAGCCTCTGCACCAAGCTCATCAGTGAGGCCTCTCCCGAACCAAAGAAAGAAAAACACAAAATATATTTATACATGAATGGCTTAAAATTTCAATTAAGAACTACTCAGAATTGACAATAAATGCATAAGTAATCAGCTCATTGATGATTCATCTAAAGCAGAACCCATGTAATTAAACCTAACATTGCTTCAAGAAGAATAATCGAAAAATAACTGACAGAAAAGGAATCTTTGCAGGCAAGCATGCAAAGGAATTAAATGATCATTGTCAACATTGTACAAGTAATAACGGATGGTAACAATAAAGACACATATGAGCAGAAAGCTTCAATTTCAACACTAGGCACAGCTGAAACAGGGAAGCCAACCAGCCAGAAGAAGAAAAAGAAGAAACTATACCTGATCCTTATTTCCTTTAACGTCAACAGATATGTTCGAGCATCTGGAATTCCTTCTGTTCGGGTTTGAATGGTATGTCAACAGAAACTTGCTATTGCTATTGCTATTGCCTGTACTGTTGCTTGAAGTTGCGTATCTTTGCTATTCCTGCAATAGCAAAGGTAGTATAAAGACAGGGAAATGTTAGCCGTAATCCATTTAAAACAATCACATGAAAAACTATATTCATTCAATCGTACCACTATATTCATTCAATTAACATGTAATCAAATCTCGATCAATCGTAACACTCAATTTTTATTTTTTTTTCTCTTTTAACGGATAGACAATGCCAATAAAAATGCATAAAATTGATATAATCATGCCTTTTTGTACATGACAAAAATTTTATCAAAACAAGAAAACAAATTAATTTGATTCTCGTGACAATTTTCTTACAGAACAAGCCACCACTTGCACCCATTGCTTTAATCTAGCCTTCACCGTCTCCGGATCGTCACCAGGAGCTTCACCGTCTCCCGTCATTATCTCGGGAGAGTCGGGTTCGAACCCGAAACCCAAATCAATCGACCCTCTCAGCTCCTCCAAGTCGTCATTTGTTCCGCTCATGCTCTTGCTGCGCTAGTGGCGGGGGCGGGCCGTTTGGTAATTTCCCTTCCGCTGCTGCCATGCCTCATCCCGGTACTCGTCGAGGGCAGAGGACCTCTGCCCGTAAAGCAACCGCGATAGGGGCGGCAGAGATAGGATCTTAGATTTCGTCATTTGCCCTGCACCGCCGCCGTGCGCCGTGGCCGTCGTCTTGGGGGTGGCGATGGAAGGGAGCTTTGAGGGGTTGGTCATCTGAAAAGCAAAATCACTGCAAAGGATTTCTACAGAGGGTAAGTAGAGTAAAGGAAGGTTTGTATGAGAGACGGCTAGGGTTATTCATTTTCATTATATAGTTTATTAAATTTCCAGAAAATCCCCATCTATTAAGACTTATAAATATTATCCCTATAAATTTCATAAGAATCCATACATTCTATAAATTTTCAAATATATGATATACTATATATTATATACTGTATATACTTGTCTACATATTTGGCACTACCTAAAAATGTGAGAAATATATAATATAGTTAAAACAATGAGTGACAAATATGAACAAAATGTAGGTTTGACTTTTATATTAATGTTATATTTATCACTTTTTAAAAAAATGCCAAATAAAAAAAATACAATGTGACAAATATATGAAAAATTCTTGTAGTGTTGATCAATAATTGGAGCCGCTAACTCCTTAAGAGTCTGATTGTTTTCCATCGCCATTGCTTCTGATTCAGATTTGATTGAACTGCAAGAAGATGGGAGGGAAGTATGTCGTACAAGGTCAAATTCTAGAGGTGGAGTTGAAATTGACCAATTTAGCCTTAAATTCGAGGATTGGAGAAACTCCTTAATTCTCTTAAGTCATTGATCCGCTTCTCCCTCGGACATAAAAGCCTAAACACAAACAATCAGGAAATAACAATCAAGAATCAGCAGTAAAAACAGAGTAACAAATTGATTAGAAAATCAATCCCCGACAACAGCGCCAAAAACTTGATGCGTTCGAAACTAGCAAGTATACTAGTCGCACAAGTAATAAAGTGATAAGTAGATATCGTTCCCACGAGGATTGATTCTAATTGAATTTGTTATTCCAGCAACAATAAACTAAACAGGGGGTTTTGTTGAATGATTAACTAAATGAAATATTAATGCAAATAAAGAATAACACAACACAAAGTAAAATGGAGTGAAAAATCAATGAGAGACACTTGGTTAAGGGTTCTTTCTCTGCCACAAGATATGAATTTGTGAATTAACATAGAATTGTAATCCAATTACAGCATTGAAGTTATCAACCGTAGATAACAACAAGCTCTGTTATCCCAATCTTTCCTTACTTTGTTGTTAAATAAAACAAGCTCTTTATTTAATCTCTATCCATTAAACAACCTAGAACAAGCTCTCTGAGTTTAATTCAATGGAAGCATTACGATAAGAAAGATAGGTTGATCTAAGCAATAATCACACAAGTTCGGATTATTTAACTTAGGTTGTATTTTCCAATTGCAATCTCTGATCACAATTTTGCTACTAATGATTAGAAATTCAAGACAATTACGGATCAAGATTTCTAATCTAGCAATAGACAACAACCAGATTATATTCAGTTGGCCATTCCAAATACAATCAGCAAGCAATCATAAGCATTAGATATGGGAAAATACAAGCAACTTCAATTAGAGAATTGGATAACAATTTCTTACACAATCAACTCACAAAAACCATATCAAGGGCTTTGAAATCACCCTCAACCAATTCAGATTCAGTTACACATGTTAAAAACGTAGTCAATACAATACAATACAAAAACATTCCAGAAAATGAAAGGGAAAGGAAGAAACTTAGCAAATTTTGCAAATCTCCTTAGATTTGTAGTTCTTCCTCTTTCCAAGCTTCCTTTCTCCTTCAAGAACTCCAAAAGATGAGAGAATTCCAGAGCTGCAGCCTCCAAGTCATTTCCCCCTTTTCAAGTTATGAAAATAAAACCCTAAAATGTGTTTAAATACTCTGCGACAGTAACCTGCTACAGTGTCCCGTATTATACATGCTACAGTGATTTGTGGAATTACATTTCTATACTTCTCACACTGTTTTGATTACAACTTTTGGTACACTGAATGGATTTATAAACCGTAAATTTCTCCAGAAAATAGACTTCGAGAGCTTTCCAACGGTATATAATATGTCATCGGGTTCATTGTATATCAATACAATTAAATCCGAGAAGATGGTTGACTAGCAGAGGTGAAAATGAAGGGTTTTACTCCATTTTTGTGCAAGTTGCTCCAAAACTCCTACAAACATCAAAACCACACAAAAACATAAAAATACCAAGGAATATAGCAAAGAAACATGGACGAATTGATATGAAAATGATATATAAATAGACACTTATCAAAGTTCCTCCAAAACTCCTACAAACATAAAAAACCACACAAAAACATAAAAATACCAAGGAATGTAGCAAAGAAACATAGACGGAATTGATATGAAAATGATATATAAATAGACACCTATCAAGCCTTTTAATATTTGGCTCACATCTCACTCAAGTCTTGTCTTACCCGTCTTAAACACATTTTGCACACAAATCTTAAGGACACTATCTTGTCATTCATGGTAGGACTTTTTATTTAACACATTCAAAACATGTCATTCGTTATGCATTGTTGACAATGACATGTATTCGTAATACTGATTCTAAGGAATATACCACCTCTTACGTATCGCCATTAGTTACATGTATTTTCAATAATTATTTTTGGGAGTCTATCATTCGTTACGTATCGCCGTCAATGGCATATCCTGTAGGCCATTAGTCACCCATTATGTATTACCATCAGTGACACATTTTCCACCAATGATTCTTAAGGAATATACCATCCATTATGTATCGCCGTCAATGATATACCCAAATGGCCGTTAGTCACCTGTTACGTATTACCATCAGTGACTTATTCTTTTCACAAATCATATTCAAGGAATATACCATCCATTACGTATCGCCCTCAATGACGTATGTCCTCAAAAAGAGGTCTAGCTTACTTACCTGATTAGCTTCATCACTTGCTATTGATTTCCACCTATAAATCATCAAATTTCTCAAGGGTCAGCCAACACGTCAATCAACCAATTAACTCCACTAGTGATTCAAACATTATACGCACAATTGGTTGGATAATTGTAGTAAGAGTATGCTTGTCCCAATCCTCATCGAATTTCATGGAGATCAAATAAACACATATACAATATCCATGAAATTTATTGAATCAAAATGAGGCTATGTGCCCCTTGAAATCCCTTAGCTCTGTCCATACAGCAATTCTGTCTACAGGCCTCTCAACTAATTAAGTAGTGCTACTTTGAAACATTATATAAAATTCAACAATGATCAAATCTTTACAAAAAATTTGGCCTAGTAAAAGACACATATAGGAGTCGTCCCCCCAAAAATCACAATTTTTTAATGAGTTAGGCCAGTCAAAAGCAGTTTAATTTGCTTATTCTGTTTGAAAGTTGGAAATCTTAGTTTTTCTAACTCAAATTTGAAAAATCATAACAATTCCTATAAAGCTTTAAAAGCAATGAAAATTTTCATTTTAAAAGAAAACATATTCAAGATCTTACACACCAAAAATCAGGGGTTTTTATTAATAATAAGTCCCTAAAATAAATTTCATTTCTTGTGCTCTGTTTCAAAACAAGGAAAGTTCAGTTTCGTTTCAGCAGATTCAAAAAATCACCATAAATCATACATTTTTAATTTTTGGGTGATTCAAAATTCTATATAATCCTTAATATGTCTAGTTTATCGAGCAAAAATTTCAGAGCCAGAAAATAACTCTATAATTTCTAAGAATTTTTAGACTAGCAATTGCTCAATAAACAGCCCTGCAGAATTCTAGGCTTAATCATCATCTATGGCATCCCTACATCATCCAACCCATAAGAATCTTGCATAATCTATTAAAATTCATGATTTCTGACATGTTTTATGATATACGTGATATGGAAATACCATTAACAATTTCTTAACATAACATTTCTTCATACAAATCCATGGGTAAATACTAGAGATAGAAGAAGAACATGAATTATACCTTGTTTCCCTTCTAAAGTTCCTTTACTTCCTTCAATTCTTGGCCAGTTAGAGAAAAAAAGAGAAGAGAGATAGGGATGTGGAGAAATGAAAGCAAAATGAATCTCCTAGAAACCTTAGCTCCCTCTCACCCGCCCCCTCCTCCTTATATAATACACATATGCACAATTCAATATCTAAATTTTCAATTTCCTCCTCCAACATTTAACTCATTACTATATTACTTAAGCACATAAACACATTAATATATGCATATATTATAGGCACATTAAAGTTATATCTAATTACAAAATTTGGGATATTACACTACATATGAGTAAAATCAAGTCAATAGGCATTTTTGGTGTTGTTAGATAGTAATCACTTTTTATACGCATAATCAGAATTCTTGACTACATGTATTGTTCCGCAGCAAATCAGATTGATGGAAAAGGCAGGCTCAAACTGCACCTGATGGGCAATAGGAAAAGAAATCCTTGCACCATTTATAACCACTTGTTTTATACACTAATCAGACTGGAGCAAATTGTAGCTCTCTTTAGTAAATGAGAAAAGTTATTGAGGCTTAAAGCTGATTAAGGCGCCAATGCAGCTTTCCCAAGCTATTGACAAATATGCAAAGATTAGAGGAACTACACTGGTACTTTGCCAAGGTCTAGGCGGTCTCTATAGAGACATTGAAACTCAAACTAGAAGATTTTGTAGCAAAAACTAGGTTAGAGATCGAGCTTCCATGCACATGTTTTTTCATCTTGGATGTAGCTCAGTAATTGAAGCTTCATTAAGTGTAGATTGGGCAGAACTGCGTTTGGAAAGATTTGAAATATTGACTTCTAAATTGTTTTGTTCAATGGTAGTGTGCATAAAAAATCCGGGTTCTGATGGTTCCGGAAGAGAAATAGAGCAGCTAGTGAGCATGAGAACAACTGAAGCCATGGTTGGTCTGCTAACTTCATTTTCTTGAACACATAGTAATCCGATCTGCATACATCTCAACATTTCATCGCTTGAACCTGCCACCATTTTGGGATCTAGAATATTTAAAGCTGTCCCTTCTTTCCAATTTCTCCACACCTAGAAGATAAAATAAAATAAGTGCACATGAATATTGCAGTTTTCATAATTTCATTGGCAATGCTAATATGGTAATTACGTGCAATCCAGGAGAAAAATATGAAAAGATTTAACAAAGGCTTTTACAATTATACGTACATAAATTAAAAGGCCCTCTGACTCTTCTTCATTGTAAAAGCGGCTGCTCTTTTGCCCACTAATGATTTCTAACACCAACACTCCAAAACTAAAAACATCTGACTTGACCGAGAAGTGTCCATGCCTTACATACTCTGGAGCCATATAGCCACTGGTAGTCGTAATTTGTTAAAGTAATCCATGATTTTATATAAATTAATAATAATAATAATTTTATCTGAGATATAAATGAAGCTTTGCATTGTTTTTCATTTGTATATACTTACAAGGTCCCCACAACTTTGCTCGTATCATCTTGAGTTTGATCCATTTCAAATAATCTTGCCATTCCAAAATCTGAGATTTTTGGACTGAGGTTTTCATAGCCATTCCAAAATCTGAGATTTTTGGACTGAGGTTTTCATCTAAAAGAATATTACTAAGTTTGAGATCGCGGTGAATAATCCGTAATCGTGAATCTTCATGAAGGTAAAGAATTCCTCGAGCTATGCCTCCTATAATTTTGTTGCGCTTCTCCCAATCCAATAATAAACCCTTGATTGGATCTATAACATTCCGAGAAACTGAACAACTTAAAACGTTGCCAGAATACATATTGGCAAAAGAATATATGCATCTATAGAACTACTGCAGTTTAATTTGAGTGAATTACAATAATGAAAATACAGTTATTCTTGAAAAAGAAAGTATAGAGCATTAAACCATACCAAAGAGGAATTTATCTAAGCTTGAATTAGGCAGAAACTCATAGATGAGAAGTCTTTCCGTTCCGTCCAAGCAAAATCCTAAAAGCCTAACTAGATTTCTGTGTTGAAGCCTTGCCAAAATGATGACCTCATTTTTGAATTCTAAGTCTCCTTGTACTGAATTTCTAGACGATCTTTTCACTGCTATATCTTGCCCATTAGGAAGCCTCCCCTGAAAATATATGAAGAAGTATAAATGCCAATGAGATTCAAATTTCTATCAGGGAGCTCAGAATTGCAGTTAAAAGCATTCTAAACCCATTTGGTAATCACCTTGTAAACGGCACCAAATCCACCTTGTCCAAGCTTACAATCATTTGAAAAGTCATTCGTTGCTGCTTTAATAGTGCTTAAGTCGAATTGCAAGGATTCCGCAATCTTAATTTCACCGTCAACATCTTCAAAGTTGTAACAAGTTAGCATACACACTCACAAATACATGCTGAAAACTAGCGATAGATATAAATAATATATATTTGATATGCATTTATAAACAGTAGGTGATCTTTCTGTTTCAAAACTTTTATATTCAATGATAAAGATTGAGAGAAGTAATTAGTTAATTAATTATTCTGTTCCATAATTGTCTAACCTTTTATCTCTTCCTTCCTTCTTATCTTCATTGGCTTCCCTCTCAGAAGAAGAAAGTAAGCAACAAATGCCATGAAGACAGTTATAGGAATAACAATTTTTAAAACAGTTTCAATTGGAATAATATTGCCAGCTTTATGATCTGCAGAAACCAGACATACATGCAGAGTTATCACAACATAATCAATTAGGAAATTAATGGAGTACTGTAATTAAAGAATGCATATGGGTTCAAATATTATTTTTCTTGGTAGTTTTCTAGATAATATATATTAAAAAGAATAATTTTAGTTTTACAAACTATCTATACAAATTAATGTGTCATTATTTGATTGAATGAGTGAATTTCAAATGTCAATTGCATTAATTAATATAGATGATATGACAACCATTTAATAATGACATGTGAGTGAATTTATATATATAGTTTATAAGAGTAATACCACTTTGAAACTTGCCTTCACGTGGTGGACTACCTTCAGGTGGTGGACATGGCGGAGCATTGCTATAGAAGGGTGTGAAAGCCCATTGAAAAATACAATTAGGCCCTCTAACCTCGCCTCCAAGGGACGAAGTATTTAACGTCTCGTGGAAGCCATGCACCTGATTATCGAGGCAATACTTACAATCACGGTGATTCAAGTCTGAAGTACACTGCATTAGCGCATATATTGTTGTTGCGTATGCCAGGTCCTTTTCTCCAGTTGCAAACTTGAGCCCGCAATACCCATCAGAAGCTTTATTCTTTATTTCATACATTAAATTTTCCCAGATATCACCAAAATGTGTTAAATTCTCTGTAACATTTCCTGGATAATAAACTGTAAAATGAGGCTCAAGTTCCAGTTTTTCAAAGAAGGATCGGTTCGCATAGCGTACAATGCATTGAGTATAGAACGGCCCCCAGTTAAGTCCTTCTATCTGGTTTGGACACGAGTCAATGATACCTTGAATTGAGGCATTGACACAGCTTGCACAACTTTCAGAACTAGCATCTCCTCTGCAAAGAGCAAGAGCATAAACTTTGTCAGGTTCTTGGCCAACAGTGGTATTATAGAAACCGCCACTGTTTGCTGTATCAGAAGCCAGAGATGAGAGGATGTGATTGAGGTTTTTGGCATAGTTACTGTTAGCTGTGAAGTTTCCGGTATTATAACAAAACTGGTGGGTGGGAACAGAGATACTTATAAGTATAGAGGAAAGAAGACAAACCAAATTTGTAAAACCCTGCAGGGAATGGTTGTGAAGTCCCATTTCTTAGCTGTATAATCACAATGGTTTGATGATAATAAGTACAATGAACCTATACTTATAATCTACAATTAATCAGAGAAGTGTAAAGTGTAAGCATATAAAATAAAATATTGGAGCCGACAGGATAAACAGAAGCGGAACTCGATAGGGTATTGAAAGGCAAAATTAAGGAAGGGATTTGCCCACCTCCCTTTATCTTTGTTTAAAAATAATGACGTCCCCTAAACATCGGTTATTGACGTCCTGTATCGTTGGCTCAATTGAAAACTAATTAACAAAAGGTTAATATTGCACTTTCGCAGCCAATAAGAAAAAAAAAACTTTTATTTTTTTAAAAAAAGATAAATATTTGAATTCATTAGACTTATTTATTAAATTTTGGCTAATAAATGTGTAAGACACAT
This sequence comes from Boswellia sacra, assembly GCA_013180625.2. Lineage (NCBI taxonomy): Eukaryota > Viridiplantae > Streptophyta > Magnoliopsida > Sapindales > Burseraceae > Boswellia > Boswellia sacra. The sequence continues at coordinate 27,695 of SNVD02010363.1, read as the reverse complement.
CACGAATGAAGGGTGTTTCTTAGATTTTAACAGTCAAACATGGTCGACAATTAAAAATGATTAATTATTAATTTTAAGGGTAGAGGTGGTTGTTAATATATAATATTTTTGAAAGTACAAGGTTGTTGACTTTTGAACAAAGATTAGATTCAGCGTACTTATGACCACAGCTTAGGCTACAAGATTACAAAAGTATAACATTGAATTGAATCCCAGTTTAAAAATAGGATTTAGCTCAACCTCGTTAGATGACTGCCTAATGGCAGCCACCTAGCATGAAAAACAATCAAATGTCAAGGAGAAAGCCGGCTTTGTGCTTTAAAAATTAATATTTCAAATATGAACACAAGTGTGCGGTCTGATTAGTATACTTCTAAATTGTTTTCAAATATATGCTATGAAATCAGTAGAGATATTTCAGGTTTGTTAATTCATTGTATTTTTTCGATTTGTCTACTTTTCAACTTTCTTTGAATCAGTAGAGACATTCAGGTTCGTTAATTCATTGTATTTTTTTTTATTTGTCTAGTTTTCAACTTTCTATGAATCAGTAGAGACATTTCAGGTTTGTTAATTCATTGTATTTTTTCGATTTGTCTAGTTTTCAACTTTGCTATCAATTTGATTATCTTTTTTGTCTCGTCAATCTCAAAAATGACTTCTAATTTAAATTATTAATACGACTTGAGCAGAAGACAGTTTAAATTAACATAATAGAATTTCATAAGTATAGACAAAAAAGAAATCGGACTGCATGTTAGCTATCAAGTGGGACTCAATAGAGTGAGAAGTTAAAAGATCTAGAATTTGTTTTATATGCCATTTTGCTGGTTTTGATGGATTTCAAATCTGATTGGATAAGTTTTTTCAAGGATTTTTTTTTTAATTCTTTAAGGTGAATGAAGCTTATCCACCTTTGAATGACTGAATTGTTAAAGGCGAAAATGGGAAAGCTTTTGTCATCTGGGTTGAATTTTTTAAACCAACATTCAACAAATGAAAAGGAAAAGATATTGTTTCCCCCGTTACAAATAACTATTTGACATGAAAAGATCCAATAGCTGGAGATGCCATTTGCAAATTATACATATTTTTGCCTGCCAAATGGCAACTGAGGCGCATATATATAAGCAAAGAATATCATGAACAATGATTTCCTACTTTAATTCTAAGCCTTTGAAACAATAGAAATTGCGGAGACCGAATAAACCAATGTATTAAAACTGGATGTCAAACAATATATTCTCCATGAATTTTTGTTTTCCGAAACTTGGAAACGTCAGGATTGCCCATCAGCTGGTTGAGCCAGTTGCTTTTCCTAAGCATAAAAGTGTTCAAGTGGGGATGCTCTACTCTTTCTATATATTTGCACCAAACCGAATCAATTTAATTGACCTTTTTCTATTTTTGGTGCTGTTGGATGGTGGTAATTTGGTAAATGCATAATGGTATTTCTGATTAAATATATTGGTCCGCAGCTTATAGGATTGAGCAATACAGTTTCAGTGTCATGGCCCTACGATAAATCTTCAAGATTTCCAGATTTTTCCATTTTTGTATTTTTTGGGCAGCACATATTCTGTTGTGAATCTTTTTTTGGGTCAGGGAGCCATTGCCAAGGAGAAGGAGATCTATATTTTTACTAGCAAGAGCTTTCTCCGGGAGTAAAATCAAAACCTTAATGTTTGGGTTGGAAATTATCAACAGACTTATAACTTAAAAACAATCGTTTAAAAATCAAACAAAAAATAATAATAGGATGGACAATGTCAATTATCAATTGGGTCTAAATGTTCACTACTATAAATGTAACATCTTAAATTTTGTAATATACATTGTATCATATATTATGAATATATGTGTATTAATATGTGTTAATGTATATGTGATATATATAAAATTGTAGTGTAATAAATGAGAGATGATGGGCTTAATGGCAATAAAAGAGAAGAGAATGACTAAATGATAATTTAGCCAAAATTTTGCCTACATAGGGGGAAGTTCTAGAATTCTTTCATTTTTCCTCCTTGCTTATACGTTGCCAGCTCTTCACACTCTCAAAATTTTTCACACAAATCACCAAGAACTCAAGGAAAGGAAGGAGAAGAAAGGAAGAAGTGGTAAGAATTCATCTCTTCTTTAGAATTATTGTTTTGTTTTTTTATATATTTGCAAGAATTCCTTTCGCTTGTGATGTGAGTATGAGAATTGTTGTTTGGTATGCTGGAAATTGTGTGGAAATGTGAAGTTGAATGAAATTTGAAGGTATCTAAGTAAGGAGATGAGGATACAAAGCTAGAAATGAGAGTTTAGTTCAAATCTTGTAGTGTTTCTACACTGAACAGTGTATATTCCAAAAATTTTTAAAAATTAGGAAAATCTTTTCTGGTTCTAGAAATTTTACTAATGAATATAGACATGCCCAAGAGTGTATAGAAATTAGATTTACTCAAAAATTCAAAGTATATGAATTGTAGTGAATTTTTGAACTTCTGGTATAGGATTGCACATTTCCCCTGTCTTAGAATAGAGTAGGGGAAAACGATTTTAGTTGAAGGTACAAATATTTGTAGAATTACCTGCTTTTTTGTATGCTAGTCCTTTTATGTGTCATATATGAGACTGTAAATTTTCACTGAGATTGAAGCTCTGTATGAATTGTTATGAATTTTTAAATTTGGCTTGATAAAACTGGAATTTTTAGTTTTCAAAATAGGGCAGTTAGAAATAATTGGGTTTGAATGACTTAAACCCCTTGAGAAGCCATGATTTTTGGTATGGAGGTATATATATGTGTTATGTACTAGCCTGTAAATTTTTATAGCCAATTGAGTAGGATTGCAATTCCTATAAATTCTTAAGTCTGTACTATTCAGTGAAATGAATGTAATGACAGAATTGTTGAGTTAATGAATTAAGTTATTTTGAGTGGGCATATGACCTTATTTGGCTCTAAACATTTTAAGGAGACATGTTATATGAGTCTAAAATTTTTCAATGCAATTGTATGGATTTTGGAATAGACAATTATTCATCATAAATTGTTTGATGGAGTATGTATAGAAATAGAGCCAAAAAGGAGAATTATTTCACCAATGTGTATGGCGACCTTAAAGAGATTTTGTTTAGTTTTAGGTTAAAGACAAGCATCGACAACAGAGCTGTATAAGGTAAGTGAGCTAACTATTTTGAGGCCATAATAAATTGTGTTACACTGTATGTAATATTGTGTATTGTAACACTGTTAAATGTTAGCACTTGATGCTTGAATTGGGATATATTGTGACGGTACTACAAGCTTAATATAGAGCTTCTTTTATGTGATTGATTGTGAATTGTGAAATGTGATTGGCATGCCAAAAACTTAGGAAACTTAGCTCTCATAGCTTGAGGGGAGGTCTAGACCATGTGTTTCTCTATACGGGGATTCGGTAGCATGGGCCTGGTATCGCCCGGATTGTCAGACTAGCCTTAAGTTATTTCAAGTGTAGGTATTTATGTGTATCTGTACTATTTCGTGCGGCAGGATAGAGTCCAGTACAACTATATGGCTATCACCTTTGGGTGATGGTGGATTCGTGTAATGTGAGAATGTGATAAATACTCACTGCAACGATGCCTTACCTACGGATGCCGCCAATAGGTGGCGATGTGATATGGGCCTGTATAAGTGTGGTATGACTGTGATATGAGAAGTCTTACTTTCATTAGAGAGCCTTATTTCCTAAGTGACTGTAACTGATACTGTGGAAGCTTCTTTATTATGTGATATGGACATAGTATGTGGCATTAATACTGTACTGAGTATGGTATTGTATGTGAGTCCTTAATGTACATTGAAGGAAAATGCATGTATGTGTATAGATATCTATATGAATAAATTAAGTGATTATGATTGTACATGAGGATGTGATGAATTGAGATATGTGAACTTACTTATGTGAGAGTAAATCAACCTACAGAGGTCCAGACAGAAAATTGGCGCAAGAGAGCAATATATGTGGCATAGGAGTGCAGATGTAACCGATATGAAACTAGTCAGATAGAGAGTTGGCACAAGTGCGCCACTTATATGGCATAGGAGCACCAAGTTGGCACACAGAAATGGTTACAAGTGATTTCGGGGTCATTTCTTTTTTAACAAGTTATCTTATACTTGTGTACTAAGAAATGAACAGTATTCATACTGTAGACTGAATTTTGTTGTTATTGAACATTGTTGTATGTTCACTTAGCTTACTCACTGAGTTTTACTCACTAAACTTATTGTGTACCTCAAGTGACCAGTAGACTGAGAGTTAGATAGAGAACTTTTGCCAATACTAGCGGAGTTTCCTTGACAACCACAGATCGCTGCCCTATATTAACATAACCATACTGTAGAAATTCTTTTGATTTTTGAATGTGCATATACATAGTGAAATGCTGTGGTTGTGACTAGGAACTCTATATTTGATAATACTCAATATAATTTTTGAAGGAAATGACAGAGTTCACTATTAAATGACTATTTTAATGTTATACTCTGTATGTATAGTATTGGATATGACAATAAATCTTAGAATAAAGTCATTTTAAGTAGGAGAAAGTCAGGAAAAAAAGTGCACATATAGATTTTTCTTTCCCTTCTTTAATAATTTTATATTAAGATAAAATAGTAAAAAAATGAAATTAAAATAGGGGCTGGTGAGATAGAAAATGTGGGCTGAAATGAACCACTCTACTACAATGTGATGCTATAGAAATCATTAAAGAGCTGGTGAGCTACTAGCTTAAGACGGTTTGTACCCTTTGAAATATTTGTTTCTCCTGGCTGGTTCTTTTAGCTAGTTGCAAACCGGAAAGCCAATTGAAAGGGCAATAGAGAGAAAAGAAAAAACAAAAATAAAAAAAATTGAAGAAGAAACAAATAAAAGAAAGTGAATTGTTTTGACACAGTGATAACATGGTATAAGAACAAGTTATGATGAAAACTTGAAGATTTCATAGTCAGAAATTTAAGTGTAAAAAACAAAAATTTTATTAAGTATAAATGTAAAGATGACCATAATTGAAATTTATCCCATTGAAGGGAAATGTTTCCTCTAAATAATGATTAAAAAAAAATCTGTTGCTCCTTTCCTCAAAACCAATTAAACAAATAAAGAGGAAAATGGTATTGTATCCCACGTTACAAATAAACTATTTGACATGTAAATAATCCGAATGCTGATAAATTACTGTATAAGCTTGGAAACCTCAAGGTTGTCCATCTCGTTGAGCCACTTGCTTCTCCTAAATCATAGAAGTTTCTAAGTGGGGATGCTATATTCTCTATATATGAGTTGAACCAAGTCAGCCTCTATCTTCTTTTGGTACAGTAAGATGGTTTGCCACTTGCGAATTGGATCGGTAGCAAATGCTGGCTAAGATAGCCCTTGATAAGAAATTAGTAAAAGAAATCTTTCCACATTTTATAACCACTTGTTACATTGACTAATGGTTCTAAACCAAAATGCAGATCTCTTAAGGCAAAAGTGGGACGATAATGCGGCTTAAAGCTGATAAAAGCTGTTACAAATTGCCCAGAAGCTAATGTCCAATTTATGCGATATCAGAGGAACTAGGTTGGTATTCTGCTAAGGTTTAGGTAGTTCTTTACATAGTCATTAAAACTCGAGCTAGATAAGTGTAAAGGAAACAAATTTGCGTAAAGATCAAGCTTCCATCCACATGCTTATTCATCTTGGATCTAGATCAGTAATTGAAATTTCATTCACTGTGGATTGGACAAAACCTCTTTTAGTAAGGTTTGATGAATTGACTTTTAAATGATTTTGTTCCTGCAGCGTGCATAAAAAATGCAGATTCTGATGGTTCTAGAAGTAGAAAAGAGTGGGTAGTAAGCATGAGAACAATTGAAGCCATGGTTGGTCTGCTAGCTTCATTATCTTGAACACATAGAAATCCAATATGCATATATCTCATAATTTAGCCACTGGAACCTATCCTTAACGGGGGATCTACTACATTGAAAACTATCCCTTCTTTCCAACTTCTCCATGCCTACAAAAATTGAGCAATTTGTACATAGAATGTTAGGGATTTTCATCAATGTTTTACAATATCATTGTTAATGCTAAACTCTGGTATAGTAAGAGGTATTTAAAATGAAAAAATTAATTAAGTCTTAACAAAGGCTTTTACAACTTTATTTACATAATTTAGAAGGTCTCTGCCACCTCTTCTTTGTGAATACGACTTTTCTTCTGACCACTAATGATTTGTAAGGCCAACACTCGAAAACTAAAACCATCAGACCTGATTGAGAAGTGTAACATCCTAAATTTTGCAATATGCATTGTATCATGTATAATGAATACATATGTATTAATATGCATGCAATGTATGTTGACCCAAGTATGGCAACCCAAGAGGGGGGGTGAATTGGGTTTTTATTTATAAAAACGGATTTAGAAAACTTTTCTTGAAAGATCAAAATTATTTAAATATTTCTTTAAGAACAAAGGTGAAGAAGATAAAAATAGAATGCAATCAAGAGAATGGCAATAAAGAACAATCACAAGTGCAAGTAAATGTAAAGAGGATAGGGATAGAGAGAGTGCAAACTCGATGTACGTGGTTCGGCAAACCTTGCCTACGTCCACAGGCTCCTAGCTCCACAAGCTAGGCTTTCCACTAAGTTGTAGAAATCTTTACAACTTGCTTGATGAACAACCTCACCAAGACTTTTTCTTCCAACTCTTGATAACACCACACCAAGAGTTCTTCTTGATGAACAACCTCACCAAGGCAACTTCCTTCAACTCTTGATAACACCACACCAAGAGTTCTTCTTGATGAACAACCTCACCAAGGCAACTTTCCTTCAACTCTTGATAACACCACACCAAGAGTTCTTCTTGATGAACAACCTCACCAAGGCAACTTTCTTCAACTCTTGATAATATCACACCAAGAGTTCACTCAAGGATAACTTTTATCCTTTACAAGAAGATCTCACTCTCACCACAATACAAGAACGAGAAAAATTTTTACAACAAAAGTACAACTCTCTTCAAAGAGTAGATAAAGAATATAAAAGCTCTCTAGACTTGATATTTCTCTTGTTTTATGCTTGATAGATTCTTCTCTTCTTGTTTTTGAATGCATGGGAGAAAGGCTCCTTTTATAGGCAAATGGGAAGAACTTAATCAAGTGAAGACACCAACTCCAAATTTTCTGCCCACCATAAAAACTGTAATTTTGTCTATCTTTTTTGTCAATGTTACGTTTGAAATTTGAAAATCTACAAAACATAGAAGATCTGAACAATTGAATAAGATTTCCAACGCATCAAGAACCAAGTCATTTGGATATCGGTAACTCAAGATATGGCCAAAAAACCATTCAGTGCTCATGTGACTTGATTTTTCTTTCTTGTGTTAGTCCACCTAATTGAGTGATAATTCTGTCAGCCTTCCGTTTGAAATTTGAATTTCTTCAAAACATAAAAGATCTGCATATTTGAATTATCTTTCCAAAAAATTAAAAATCAAAGCATTTGGATATCTTTATCTCAAGATATGGACAAAACATCATTCGGTGCTCATATGAGTTGATTTTTCTTCTCTATGTCAGTCCATCGAATTACATGTCAATTATGTCGGCCTTCCATTTGAAATTGAATTTCTTCAAAACATATGAAATGTGCCTCATTAAGTCCTCTTCCCAATGCCATAAGAATCAAGTCATTTTGATATTTCTATCTCAAGATATGTCTAAAAGAGTATTTGGTACTCTGTTAGCTGCTTCCATTTGTCTTTCAACTTGCATGATGATTTGGACAACCTTGCACTTGAAATTTGAATTTCTTTAAAACATATGAAATGTTATAAATTGAGCAAGCTTTCCAAAGGCTCAAGAATCACGTCATTTGGACATCTATAGAGATATATATGACCAATTGATTTAACATTGCTCATGTGTCACATTCCTTGAGTCAAACCTTGTTCTTAAACTTTGGTGCCTTTAACATGTAGTCTTCTCCTTAGCTTCAACACTTCATTTTACTAAGCCTTTTGTTGATTTTACAATTATTTCAATGATATTACTCTTAAACATAAATAAATATGTTAGTAAATCACAATGAATCAATGTGTATTATTATCATCAAAATTATCATGTAGCCTTAGGGCTAACAATGTATTTAATTGTTAGTGCAAAGATTAAAGAGTGATGGATTTATTTGGAAGAATGGAAAGAGGGAGGATTAAGATGGAAATGGCCTCTATCGTTATCTATAAAAGGGGAGAGTCCCTAGAATTGTGTTATTTTTCTTTTCTTTCTTTTGGCTCACACATTCCAGCCCTTTCTTGCTCTCTCTCAATATTCTTTACACCAAGCCATCGAGAATTCAAGACATTGAAGGAAGGAGGAAGAAGGAAGAGGTAAGAGCCAATTCTCTAATTAGAATTTCTTGTGCTATTGTCTAATTATGTGTAAAGATTTCCTTGTGTTTTGATGTGGATATGAGAAATGTTGCCATGTATGCTTGGAATTTGTGTGGAAACATGATTTATGGTGAGAATTGAAGGAAACTAAGTAGGAGGATGAGGAAACAAAGCTAGAAAGGAGAGTTAAGTCCCAATCCTGCAGTGTTTTTACACTGAACAGTGCATATTTCGAAAATTCCTAAAAATTAAAGGGAAAGTTTTCTGGTTTTGCAAATTTTATTGATGAAAATGACATGTCCAGGAGTGTATAGAAATTAGAATCATTCAAAAATTTGAAGTATTACAAATTGTAGTGCATTTTTGAACTTCTGGCCCGAATTTCACATTTCCCATATCTTAGAACAGAGTAAAGGGAAACAAATTTGGTTGAGAAGTTAAATATTCATAAAATTATCTGATTTTTTGATATTCAATTTGTTTTGTAAGTTATATATGAGACTGTAAATTTTCACTGAGATTGAAGCTCTGTATGAATTGTTATTAATTTTTAAAGCTGGGTTGATAAAATTAGAACTTTTAGTTTTCAAAACAGGGCAATTAGAGATAATTGGGTTTGAATGACTTAAAACCCTTGAAAAGCCTTGATTCTTGGTATGGAGGTACTTATAAGTGTTATATACCAGCCTATAAAATTTTGTAGCCATTTGAGTAGGATTGCAATTCCTACAAATTTTAAGGCTTTACCGCTCAGTGAGATGAACAGAATTGTTGGGTTAATGAATTAGGTTATTTTGAGTGGGCATTTGACCTTATTTGGATTTAAAAATTTTAAGGAGGCATGTTATATGAGTGTAAAAGTTGTATATGAAATTGTGGGAGTTTTGGAATGGACAATTGTTTGTTAGAAATTATTCGATTGAGTACAAATAGAAATGGAATAGAAAAGGGAAATAAGTTCACCAATATGTATGGTGACCCTTAAAATGATTTTGTGTTGTTTTTAGGTTAAACACAAGCATCGACAAAGGAGCTATATAAAGTAAGTAAGCTAACCATTCTGAGGCCATAATAAATTGTGTTATACTATATGTGATATCATGTAATGTGGCACCATTACTGTATTTGATGTTATGCAATGTGATACCATTAAATACTAGCATTTGTGTGACTGAAATGTGAACTGTGATATATGAATGGTATATCACCACTTAGGATACTTAGATCTCATAGCTTGAGATGAGGTCTGGACCATGTGTTTTCCTATATGGGATTCGGTAGCATGGGCTCAATAGCACCTGGATTGTCAGACTAACCTTATGCTATATCAGTGTAGGCATCTATGTGTATCTTTACTATTCCGTGTAGCAAGATAGAGTCTAGTAGAACTATATGGTTGTCACTCTTAGGTGATGGCGGATTCGTGCAATGTAAGTGACACATCCAAAAAAGGATTGTCCCCCAAGTATAGAAGTGTCGAAGTAATAAACCCGATAAGACCGGGGTCGATCCACGAGGAAGGGGATTTTAGCAGTACAAACTATAAGTAAGCAAATATGATATGGATGCTTCAAAGGGATAGCAAGATAATATCAACAAGTATGGGTAAAGAACAAGTTCTTAAACAATAAATGAGAATAACACAAGAAAAATTAACACAATGATAATGAGAGCTAAGGTTAGGGGATCCGCCCTTGATATTTTGAATAAGGATAAACAACCCATTTTAGTTATATGAATTATATTTGCTTCGTTACCAATATTTATACCACTACTTGTAAATGGGTTCAAGCATCCAATATGCCAATCTCTATATGTTGACAGTAAATCAAGGTTCCTAACTAGATTCGTGTCGGTAAGGAAAAACCATACGACATCTAGAAAGGATCCAAGCATTTGATGTGCTAAGAATTGTCTACAATGGATCAAAATCTCTACTTTACAAGTGGTGTCAAAATTGATTAAGAAAGTAAATATAAATCATATAAAATAAACAATATAAGATTGTGATAATTAAGCACATATCAAGGGTTAGAGAATCCTTACTCTCATATCAAGGGTTTTACCCTTTCACCTTAGTTAGAGAGAATTTAGAAAGACATTATAAGAGAAAGAACACAAATTGCAAGAAAAAGGAAATTCATTAATAACACACAAGAGAGAATAACAAGAGATACATAATACAAGATCCCAGCTAAGGCCAAGATTCCCTAATGGGTCACAAGGCACCTCTATTTATAGATACATTCAGGGGCAAATTTGTTAAATTACAAAGGAATAATTGTCAAATTTTAGATGCACCAACTTTGACAATTGGGGTAATTAGGTAACCAAATTTGACCACTATTTTGACCTTGAATTATTATGAATTTTAATCACATGTCATCATGAAATTCGTAGATATTTCTCTCAGCTTTCTAGAACATATTGATTCATACGATTTGGATACGTATTCTGAGAGATATGGTCAAAATACTCAGGCATGGTCAGGCTGAGCCGAATCTGCAAATAGGTTCACTTTAAGCCCATTTTTGGTTTGCTAAGAGCCCAAATTTGATGATGCTTGTGAAATACAATCTTGTAGATAATTTAATTATATTTTCAGAACATTAAGATTTGCATCATTCTAATCTATAAATAGAGAGTTATGTCCATTTTACTGAACCTCTAACAAAGCCAACATTAAAAGAAAGTTAATTCCAAAGATGCAAAGACTACAAATATGCTTAAGTTGAGAAATTTAATGACACTATTAATGCAAAATGATGAGCTAAGCTCTTATTAAACATACATATTTAAGTGTTTATCAGTAAGAAATGCTCACTATGATGATGCCTTGCTTACGGATGCCGCCAATGGGTGGCTATGTGATATGTGCCCATATATGTGTGATATGAATGTGATATGAAAAGTCCTACCTTGATTAGAGAGCCTTATTTCCTAAGTGACTGTGTTTGTAACTATAGAAGCTGCCAAACTCTATGAACTGGGTATGATATATGTGTGATTGGTACGGTACAAAGTATTATGAGTCCTTAATGTTCATTGTAATGACATGTTCTTTATTGTGTGAATCTATATATGAATAATAGGACTGGTTTATGAAAACCTATGTGTGAACAATGTGTGTGATTGTGAATATACATGAGGATGTGATGAAATGAGAAAAGTGTGTAAAATGAATCTACTCATGTGAGAGTAAATAAGAGCGTATAAGACCTTAGACAGATAATTCTGGAATTGGACAAGTTAGAAACAGCCTAAGGATTTCACCAATGATATAGAATTGGCGTAGAAGCGTATAGTGAATCGACCTAAAGAGGTCTAGACAGAAAATTAGCGTCAAAGCATAGAAATAACTGACCTCAAGTGGGTCAGACAGAAAGTTGGTGCAAGAGCACCACGTTAGAGCATAGAAATGGTCACGAAACAAAGACTTGGCATTGCTATACGAGTTTCTTTACATCAGAGTGCGACCCCTGTAAAGTGAATTCTAGTTTATTTCTTCCTCAACAAGTTATCATATGCTTGTGTACTAAGAAATGAGCAGTATTCTTACTATAGACTGAATTTTTACTGTTATGGAATACTATAGTAGATCTACCTGGCTTACTTACTGAGTTTTACTTATTAAATTTATTGCGTGCCTTAGGTGACCAGTAGACTGGGAGCTAGATGGAGGACTTTTGGCAGTACTGACAGAGTTTCCTTGACAACCATGGACTGTTATCGTATTAGAATATGAGGAACACTTAAATATGTATGTTTAATAAGAGTTTAGTTCATCATATTGCATTAATAATGTCATTAAATTCTTCAACTTAAGCATATTTGTGGTCTTTGCATCTTTAGAATTAACTTTCTCTTAATTTTATTTTTGTTACAGGTTTGGTAAAATAAGAATAACTCTCTATTTATAGATCAGAATGATGCAAATCTTAATGTTATGGAAAGCTAATTAAATTATCTACAAGATTGTATTTCAGAAGCATCATCAAATTCGGGCTTTTAGTAGACCAAAAATGGGCTTGAAGTGAACCCATCTACAGTTTCGGTCCAGCCTGACCATGTCTCAGTATTTTGACCATCTCTCTGAGAATACGTATCCAAATCGTATGAATCAAGATGATCTAGAAAGCTGAGAGAAATATCTACGATTTCATGAAGACATGTGTTAAAATTCGTAATAATTCAATGTCAAAATTGGTGGTCAAAATCGGTTCACCTAATTACCCCAATTGTCAAAGTTGGTGCATATAATATTTGATAATTATTTCTTTGTAATTTGACAAGTTTGCCCCTAAATATATCTATAAATAGAGATGTCTTATGATCCATTAGGGCATCTTGGCCTTAGCTGGGATCTTGTATTGTGTGTCTCTTGTTATTGTGTTTTTCTCTCTTATGTGTTAGTGTTATTAATGAATTTCCTTTTTTTTACAATTTGTTTTCTTTTTCTTATAATGTCTTTCTAATTTCTCTCTGGCTAAGGTGAAAGGGGGAAACCCTTGATATGAGAGTAAGGATTCTCTAACCCTTTAGTACGTACTTAATTATCATAATCTTATGTTGTTTATTTTTTATAATTTATATTTACTTTCTTAATCAATCTCAACACCACTCGTAAAGTAGAGGTCTTGATCCATTGTAGACAATCCTTGACACATCAAATGCTTGGATCCTTTCCAGATGTCGTATGGTTTTTCTTTACCGATACAAATCTAGTTAGGAACCTTGATTTGTTGTCGACATATAGAGATTGGCACATTTGATGTTTGAAACCCATTTACAAATAGTAGTATAAATATTGATAATGAAGCAAATATAATTCATATAACTAAAGTGGGTTGTTTATCCTTATTCGAAATATCAAGGGCGGATCCCCTAACCTTAGCTCTCCTTATTATTGTGTTAATTTCTCTTGTGTTATTCTCATTTATTGTTTAAGAACTTGTTCTTTACTCATATTTGTCGATATTATCTTGCCATCCCTTTGAATCATCCACATTATATTTGCTTACTTATAGTTTGTAGCGCTAAAATCCCCTTCCTCGTGGATCGACCCCAGTCTTACCGAGTTTATTACTTCGACACTCCTATACTTGGGAGACAATCTTTTTTCGAATGTGTCAGAATATGACCATACTATAGCACTATTTTTTATTTTTGAAATGTACATGTATATAATAAAATACTCTGGTTGTGATTAGAAACTCTGGATTGGTGTATTTATTTAGGTTTTTGAAAGAAATATCAGAGTTCACATACAAAGAAGTATCATGGGGTGTGACAGTAGTGGTATCAGAGCTTAGGTTTAAGTTTTTATAGACAAATATGCTGCAAGCGATCAAGGAAACCGAGTCCATGCCAAATCCTCTGTAGTGAGTGAGCTAAACTAGCTTTTGAAGTAATACTAAACTGTATTTTGTGCCATGTAAGGTGTTAAATTAAGTGGCATTGTGGAAATAAACTTGATATTTGTTTGATCTCTATGCCTGAATTAAGGAGACTTATGCATGTGAACTAGTGACTGTGATTCTAATATAAATTCAAGTTTGGAAATGTAAATAGGAATGTGAATAGGGAATGCTGATAATTGTTATTACATAGTGTTTTATTCTATTATGATGATAGTAATTGATAATCGCGTCTCGACCTAGACGACCCAAGAGAGCTGATAACCTTACTGGAGAGATCTTACTAAGGAGGAGATAAGGAGAGTTAGCTCCATATCCAAAGTGAAATGAACTTCGAAGTTGGATGAACCTGCTCTGGCCCGAAATAAAAGACTGAAGAGACAAGTTGAGACTAGTAATAGCTCATGGGCTCAGGACACTATTGTCCAAGAATTAGTATAGATTTTGATGGACGTGAGATGAGATGTTGCACAACCTAGTTCCATCACTTCTAACAATATACAAGTTATGGAGCAATTTAGAAGACCTAATCCTCCATCCTTTGCGAGCTCAACGAATCCATTAGGTGCAGAAGAATGGGTTCGTGAAATGGAGAAAATATGCTAGCTCATGGGGTATATTGATACACAACGGCTCACATGCGCCACCTTTATGTTAAAAGGTAATGCAAGTTATTGGTGAGAAATAATAAAAAGGGCCCATACTGTGGAAGAGGGAATGCTCACTTGGGCTAAGTTTAAGGAGTTGTTTTATGACAAGTATTTCCCTTAATCATTGAAGAATGAAAAGATTATCGAATTTGTGCAATTTAACTCAGGGGTCCATGTCTCTTGCAAAGTATGAGAGGAAATTCAAGGTATTGTCCCACTTTGCCCCACATCTCATCATTACAGAAGAGAAGAAATCCAAATTTTTTGAGAGGGGCCTAAAGCCAGAAATTCGAAAGCGTGTGGTAGTAAAGAATTAAAAAGTTACAGCGCAGTGTTGAGAAAAGCTTAAATCTTGGCCAGAGATGAAGAGATGGCTGAAGCTGTCAAGTTCAAAGAAAGGGGTTCGAGTTTCCAATCGAGGAAGCCGTGGAGGAACAATAATAGATGGTTCGAGAAAGGCAAAGGAAAAAATAACTAGAATACGGGTAGAAAAGAATTGCCCACATGTGATACATGCCACAGGCTGCATAAAGGAACATGCTTTTTAAAGACTAGAGCATGTTTCCGATATGGCAAAATCAGACATTTTGTTTCTTCATGTCTTGAAGCCAGTAAAGCTTTAAATGCTCCTATTAGAATTCAAAATCCTCTAGATAGGGAACAACGAGTATAAGGAAGAGTTTATGCCCTCACCATTGCCAAAGTATAAAGGAACATGCTATGTCTTGAAGACTATTCTTGGCCACAATGCTCATGTATTGTTTGACTTGGGTGCTACACATTCATTTATGTCCTGTACCTTTGTTAATAAAGTGAAAGTAGGACCCTCGATATTGGATGTTGAAACGTGTGTTTCTACTCCTTCGAGAATGACATTGTCTGCTATGAAAGAGTTAAGAGTTTGCCCGATTAAAATAGATAGTCAGGAGTTAGATGCCAACTTAATCATCTTAGAGATGTGTGATTTCGATGTGATTTTGGGTATGGATTGGTTGTCTAAACATCGTGCAGATGTCAAATGTTTTGAGAAGAAAGTGGTGTTCCATTCCCTAACTGGATTGGGGTGTAGTTTTGTCGGGATGGAAATATCTTCATTGTCACGGATTATCTCAGCCTTGGAATCTCAAAAACTTCTTCGGAAAGGATGTATGGGTTTATCGACATATGTTATGGAAACACAAAAGGAAGAAAAAAGTATTCAAGAAATTCAAGTGGTAAATGAATTTACAGATGCATTTTCGGAGGAATTACCCATACTTGCTCTTAATCGAGAGATTGAATTGACTATCGATCTTTTACCAGAGCTACTCCTATATCTAAAGCTCCATATTGGATGTCACCAATGGAACTAAAGGAGTAGTTACAGGAGTTATTGGACAAGGGTTTCATTCATCCTAGTGTCTCTCTTTAGGTGCACTAGTTCTATTTGTGAAGAAAAAGGATGGAACTATGAGATTGTGCATTGATTATCGTGAGTTAAATGGGGTGACCATAAAGAACAAGTTTTCCCTTCCAAGAATTGATGATTTGCTTGATCAATTACATGGGGTAAGCGTGTTTTCGAAGATTGAC
Organism: Boswellia sacra; assembly: GCA_013180625.2. NCBI lineage: Eukaryota > Viridiplantae > Streptophyta > Magnoliopsida > Sapindales > Burseraceae > Boswellia > Boswellia sacra. The sequence continues at coordinate 11,624 of SNVD02010363.1, read as the reverse complement.
ATTCGATCTTGATATCATCAATTAAAGATCAGAATGGAAGACATTTCTAAAACTGCCTTCCGCATGAGGTATGGGCATTACAAATTCTTGGTGATGCCCTTCAAACTCACAAATGCTCTAGCAGCTTGTATGGATCTTATGAATCGTGTTTTTAAGGAGTTCTTGGATAAATTTATGATTGTATTCATTGATAATATCTTAGTGTATTCCAAGGATTCTAAAAAACATGAAAAGCACTAAAGAATGGTTCTACAAATATTGAGAGAGAAGAGATTGTATGCCAAATTTAAGAAATGTGAATTTTGGCTTAATCAGATTTCCTTCTTAGATCATATTGTTTCGGGTGAACGAATATCTGTAGACCCAAGTAAAGTAAAAGCTATCGTGAAGTGGCCAAGACCAACCAATGTAACTGAAGTACGATGTTTTATGGGATTGACCGAGTATGATAGGAGATTTGTTGAAGGTTTTTCTAGCATAGCCTCACCATTAACACAGTTAACTAGGAAGAATATAGCTTTCATGTGGTTAGAAGAATATTAAAAGAGTTTCCAGGAACTCAAGAACCGACTGATGACAGCTTCAGTACTGAGTATTCCTTTTGGTTCATACGGGTTTGTGATATATAGTGATGCTTCTAAGAATGGGTTGGGGTGCATCTTGATGCAAAATGGCAAAGTTATAGCCTATTCATCTTGGCAATTGAAGAATTATGAGAAGAATTATCCTACTCATGGTCTAAAACTGACAGTCATGGTGTTTGCATTAAAAATTTGGAGCATTACTTGTACAGAACAAGATATGAGATCTACACTGACCACAAGAGCCTTAAATATTTCTTTACTCAGAAGGAATTAAATATGAGGTAGAGGTGATGGCTTGAATTGGTCAAGGATTATAATTATGTCATTAATTATCATCTTGGAAAAGCAAATATGGTGGCATATGCCTTGAGACGAAAGTCTATAGGACATATGGCTGCTTTAATCACCACACAACAGCCAATAACATAGGATCTAAAGAAATTTAGTAGTGAGATTGTTCAACCGGGTGAATGCCTACCCTTGGCTTCATTGATTGTGTAACCCACAGTTATTGAGAAGATACAGAGGAGTCAATATGAAGATACCTTTTTGAAGAAGGTGATGGAAGAAGTCCTATTGGGAAAGAGGCCAGGTTTTGCTACCTCCATCGAAGGTATTTTATATTTTGAAGGCAGATTGTGTGTGCCTAATGTACAGAACTGAAATAAGAAATTATGAATGAAGCACATAATTCTCCTTATTTAGTACATCCTGGCAGCACAAAAATGTATAAAGATCTTCGAAATAACTACTAGTGGGTTAGAATGAAAAAAGAGATAGCTCAATTTGTTGAACAGTGTTTTGTCTGTCAACAAATTAAAGTTGAGCATCAAAGACCATCAGGATTGCTTAATCCATCATTGATACCAGAATGGAAATGGGAGCACATCACTATGGATTTTGTTGTAGGTCTACCAAGGACTAGAAACGGATGTGATTCAATTTGGGTAATTGTAGATCGGTTGACAAAATCAACGTATTTTCTTCCTGTGGATACTACCTTTACTATGGATCAATATGCCTAACTCTATGTAGATGAGATCATTAGATTACATGGAGTACCGGTAGCCATTGTTTTTGATTGGGATGCAAGATTCACCTTCCAGTTCTAGAAAAGTTTGCATAAGGCTATGGCCATTAAACTGAAGTTCATTACAGTTTTTCACCCTCAAACAGATGGTCAATCGAAAATGACAATCTAGATTCTAGAAGACATGCTTAGGGCTTGTGTGTTGGACTTCAAGGATAACTGGAATAGATACCTAACTTTGGTAGAATTTGCATATAACAATAGCTATCAATCCACAATTCGGATGGTCCCTTGTTTAGTCTTACATAGGAGGAAGTGAAGATGACCCTTTCATTGGGATGAAGTCGATGAAAGATAGATACTTGGGCCCAAGATTGTGCAACAAACATGTGATATGATCCGAAAGGTGGAGGACAGAATGAATGCAGCACAAAGTAGACAGAAAAGTTATGTAGATAAATGAAGAAAGAAATTAGAATTTGAAGTAGGAGATAAGGTTTTCCTCAAAGTTGCCCCTATGAAATGAGTGATGCGCTTTGGAAGAAAGAGGAAATTAAGTCCAAGGTATGTTGGCCCCTACAAGATTATAGAAAGGATCGAAGAAACAGCATATAGACTTGCTTTACCGCCTTCATTGTCTGGAATGCATAATGTGTTTCATGTCTCTATGTTAAGGAAATATTTTCCTGATCCATCTCATGTGTTAAGTTTTGAACTTCTGAAGTTGAAAATCAATCTTACTTATAAAGAGAGAAAAATTTGAATTATAGATCGCAAAGAACATGAGCTACGGAAGAGAAAAATACCATTAGTGCAAGTGCTTTGGGAAAATCACTCTATAGAGGAAACAACTTTGGAGTTAGAGGAAGAAATGCATACCATATACCCCTTCCTATTCAAATGATAATGTTGAATTTCGAGGACGAAATTCTTTTAAGGGAGGAGAGTTGTAACATTCTAAATTTTGCAATGTACATTGTATCATATATAATGAATACATATGTATTAATATGCATGCAATGTATTTAATTGTTGGTGCAAAGATTAAAGAGTGATGGGTTTAATTAAGAGAATGGAAAGAGGGAGGACTAAGATGGAAATGGCCTCTATCGTTATCTCTAAAAGAGGGAGAGTCTCTAGAATTGTGTTATTTTTCTTTCCCTTCTTTTGGCTCACACGTTCCAGCCCTTTCTTGCTCTCTCTCAATCTTTTTCACACTAAGCCATCAAGAATTCAAGACAAGGAACGAAGGAGGAAGAAGGAAAAGGTAAGAGCTAATTCTCTAATTAGAATTTCTTGTGCTATTGTCTAATTATGTGTAAAGATTTCCTTGTGTTTTGATGTGGATATGAGAAGTATTGCCATGTATGCTTGGAATTTGTGTGGAAACATGATTTCTGGTGAGAATTGAAGGAAACTAAGTAGGAGGATGAGCATACAAAGCTAGAAATGAGAGTTAAGTACCAATCCTGCAATGTTTTTATACTGAACAGTGCATATTTCGAAAAATCTTAAAAATTAAGGGAATGTTTTCTGGTTTAAAAAATTTTAATGATGAAAATAGACATGTCTAGGAGTCTATAGAAATTGGAATGATCAAATATTCGAAGTATGTGAATTGTAGTGAATTTTTGAACTTTTGGGCCGAATTTTACATTTCCCCTATCTTAGAACAGAGTAAAGGGAAACAAATTTGGTTGAGTAGCTAAATCTTTGTTAAATTAGATGATTTTTGGTATGCACATACTTTTATATGTCATATATAAGGCTCTAAATTTTCACTGAGATTAAACCTCTATATGAATTGTTATTAATTTTTAAAGTTGGGTTGATAAAACCGAAACTTTTAGTTTTCAAAATAGGGCAATTTGAAATAATTAGGTTTGAATGACTTAGACCCCTTGAAAAGCCACGATTTTTGGTATGGAGGTACTTATATAGTTATATACTAGTCTGTAAAATTTTGTAGCCATTTGAGTAGGATTGCAATTCCTACAAATTTTAAGGCTCTACTGCTCAGTGAGATGAATGCATTGACAGAATTATTGGTTTAATGAATTAAGTTATTTTGAGTTGGCGTTTGACCTTGTTTGGCTCCAAAAATTTTAAGGAGATATCTTATATGAGTTTAAAAGTTGTAAATGAAATTGTGGGAGTTTTGGAATAGATAATTGTTTGTTGGAAATTGTTTGATTAAGTGTGAATAGAAATGGAACTGAAAGGGAAATTAGTTCACCAATATGTATGGTGACCCTTAAAATGATTTTGGGTTGTTTTTAGGTTAAGCACAAGCATTGACAAAGGAGTTGTATAAGGTAAGTAAGCTAACCATTCTCAGACCATAATAAGTGATGTTATACTGTACGTGATATCTTGTAATGTGGTACCATTACTGTATGTGATGTTGTGCAATGTGATACCATTAAATGCTAGCATGTGTCACTGAAATGTGAACTGTGATATATGAATGGCATACCACCACTTAGGATACTTAGTTCTCATAGCTTGAGGAGACGTCTGGACCATGTATTTTCCTATATAGGATTCGGTAGCATGGACCTGGTATCACCTGGATTGTTAGACTAGCCTTGAGCTATATCAAGTGCAAGCATCTTTGTGTATCTATACTGTTTTGTATGGCAGGATAGAGTCTAGTAAGACTATAAAGCTATCACCCTCGAGTGATGGCGGATTCGTGCAATGTGAGAAATGCTCAATCTTGAGTTTAATCATTTCCAAACAATCTTGCGATTCCAAAATCTAAAATTTTTGGAATCATATTTTCAACCAAAAGAATATTACTAACTTTGAGATCACGATGAATAATTCGCAATCTTGAATCTTCATGAAGGTAAAGAATTCCTCGAGTTACACCCCCTATGATGTTATAACATGTCTCCCAGTCCAGTAACAAATGCTTGACTCGAACTATAAATTCACAAAAACCATAGAGCCCAAGATCTTTGTATAATTCATATTAGGAAATAATATGTGGATATATATATATATATATATATATATATATATATAAAATATAATATAATATACTGCAATATGGTATGAGAGAATTACATTAATAGGAATAAAGTACATTCTTGAACAAGAAAAGCCAAAAAATAGCTAAAACCATACCAAATAGGAACTTCTCTAGGCTTGAATTAGGCAAAAACTCATAGATGAGGAGTCTCTTCTTTCCTTCCATGCAAAATCCTAAAAGCCTAACTAGATTTCTGTGTTGAAGCTTCTAAATTCTAAGTCTCCATGTCCTGAATGTCCCCACAGTCTTTTCACTGCTATATCTTGTCATCAGGAAGCCATCCCTGAAATTTTAAATACTATACTTTAAAAGGGTAAATGCCCAAGATGTAATAAAATTTTAAAATTGCTTCCAAGGAGTATTCAAAATTATGGTACTTAAAAGAATTCAGACCCCAGTTTGTTGCTTTTCTTTTTCTTTTCTTAATTTTAATTACCTTATAAACAACATTAAATCCACCTTGTCCAAGCTTACAATAAATTGAAAAGTTATTTGTTGCAACACTTATAGTGCTGAAGTCGACTTGTATGGATTTCACAACTTTAAGTCATTAACACAGCATCTTAAAAGTTGTAACAAATTAGCATATACATACCCCAACCAGTGATAGATATAAAAAAGCGCATGCACACCCACACATAGAGGGACAGAGCCAAAAAATTCCATTAGTGGGGGCAACTTAACTAAAATAGAACAAGATAATTAATATGAAATATAAACATTGAGCTTTTAGATTTACTTAATATCTTAGTAGTTTTCTTTGATTTTATGTTTAAAAAATGTTATGTTATAGTTTTATTTATATCTTGATATCAGATCTTATTAAATTTCTTTTGATACGTCAAAAAGACCCATATATAGAGAATGCTAAATTAAAAAAGAGAAAGATGTATCTAAGATGAAAGAAAAAAATTATTATCAAACAAGTTGATGAGAGTCAAAAGTTTAAAAAGCTTTTATTAAATATAAAAGACAAATATTATGAAATGATTAAATAAAAAAACAGATTATTTTATACTTCTATAACTCTTTGTCCATAGCATAGAAGTTAGAGTTAAATAAGATATGTATTTTATACAAAACAATTTAATTTTGTAAAATTTATCAAAAAAAGTGATTGATTTGCATGTTTAAACAATGATTTGTATACAATTATAATTTTAAAAAATTAATGGCCTCATTGGACTCGGTGGGGGCAATTGCCCTCACGTCCTAATGTGGCTCCGTCCCTCATAGGCTTATAAATATTTGATTTTCACAATTCACAGAAAGCATATTCTTTCTTGTTTCCAAATTTTCATGTTTGAAGATAAAAATCGAGAGAAGTTATTTTTTATAATGTTTTATAATTGGCTAACCTTTTATCTATTCCTTCTCTCTCGTCTTCTTCGCCTTCCTGCTCCTCATAAGAAAGCGATTAAAAGCCGTAAATGCCAGCAAGATAGTTATAGGTATAAAAAATTTTAAAATAACTTGAGGATCTTTATCTTCTGTAGAAACAAGAAATAAATGTAGATATAGTACATATAGAGTTAACACATGATTATTAATCGGGAACTCAATGGAATACATATTGTAGTTATAGGATTCATTTAGGTTCAAGTATATATTAATTGTATTCTTCATTCCTTCCACGTACATCTCCCTATTGGAGTGCGTACTCAACAATTGGAAAAACACTACAAGAATCGTGGCTGTATACTGCGCCCATCTGTGGCGGTTTTTAAAAACCGCCGCAGAAGGCCGACATACGACGATCTTTATGGCGGTTTTGAAACCGCCGTTTAACTAGGGCAAAAATCCCTAAAATCATTTTGCCCTAAGAGCGGGAATTGGATCAAATTATTTCGATCTCCCTCTCATCTCTCTCGCGTTTTCGCCCGCTCATCAGATTCTTGAATTGCAGCTCCACCAAAATTCTTGAATTGCAACTCCCTCTCATCTCTCCCCAAAATTCTTGTATTTCCTCGGTCGTGCTTCCCTGTTTCAGATTTGCATTTTCTCTGCCAAGCCAATTATAACTCCACCACTCCTCCGCTAAGTTTGCCAACCTCCATAAGGGATCTTCGAGTTGTCTTCAACCGCGTCGACGAACATTGTGGCGAGGGAAATGTGCTGACGCAGGAGGAGACAAAGTGCTCTGTCGAATATTGTGGGCTTGTGACTCGTGTGTTTTCTGCATCGAGCTGCTCCTAGAACTCCCGTTATCAACTTGTGCTATTGTGTAAGTGTTTCCATGACTTGTATCATTGTATGTATGCCTGTATCATCCGTATTTCATATGTTTCATATGTATCTATTGTGTAAAGAGCTCATTTTCAGAGGTTGACTAGTGTTAATGGGTTAATTTTAGTTTTTCTTTGAAGATTACAAGAGGAAGCAAGGATTTATTGAGCTTAGGTTTTCAAGTGATCATTAACTTTACGGCAATTTTGGTGGCTTCTAGTTTGGGGATTATAAATTAGTCCAAGCCAAATTGTTCACTCTTTGGTACTTGATCAGGTAGCTATCTTTGTGTTCTAGTTTTAGTCCTCATAAGAGTTTCTCAATCTCAGGGTTCTTGTCTTATTTCTTCACCATTTATAAATGTTTATTGTGGAGTTTTCTTCATATATGGTGTCAGATAGTTTTAGATCGACTTATCAAGTGAAGAAGACCAAAAAAGAACAATTTTATTTTACAACTATTTAATTCTTGTTATGATCTTCCAAAAGAAAAAATAATAATAATAATAATTGTCAGATCAACTCTTTCTCATAAACTCCATGATTGGTTTTGTATATCATCGACTACAACAACAGCTAATTATAGTTTCTGGCTTTCCTGGCCTTTTGAATTTTGATATCTGTTCTGTTAGGCGCTAGCTCTGTCTCGATCCCTGTGTGTTTGCGAGGTTGATTTTCTGGTCTGAAACAAACTAGGCAAATCAAGTGTTCATTTTCCAGAACAAGAAAAAAGTACTTAATGTAAAATTACGGGAATTTTCTGCTGCGCTTTCTTCTTGAATTCTCTCTTCTTAGTAACACGAAAGTGAGATTATTCAGCGACTCCATTCTTCTCATTCAGTTACAATATAAAATAATCACATCTTAGCTCAACTGAAAACAAAGAGTTGTCCAAAAATTTTGAAATTGGAATGATAAAAAGTTGAATTTTCACCCACCATAATCATCCTTTTACTCTGCTACTTTTATACACTTAACTAATAGCTTTACTTATTGGCAACTTTTATACAACTTTTTCTCTGTAAAGCTCTAGCTGGCCTCTCTGTGATTCACTGGTGATGTATCATCTGTGTTTGCGTTTTTGTTCATTTGTTGTGGGTTTGTTGCCAATAAACCAAAGTGAAAAGGGGATTGGATTCTGCAACTATCTAATAAGCAAGGATTTTTTCTTCTTTTCATCACAAGTATCATTTGTTTATATGTCAGTCCAACAGCTAAGCCACCTCAGCATATTATTATAGATATTTCTCCATTCCTCTCTAACCTTATTAGCTGTCATTTGCTGATACACTTGATTGGATATAAGCATAGACAAATGGTCTTCTTTGATGGGTTGTAATCTGATATTTAATCAATTACATTATTCTCAATAAGTTACGCTGAGCATTCTCTTTATTGTAAAAATGTAGGTAATCTGGAGCAGCTCTAAAAACTTGGCCATACAAGAATCTATTTAGTTTTGCAGGCAATAAAAATTGATTGAGGAGATAGGTGCAAGGTGGGCAGGTGAAAATCCACACTCCTGCTCGCTATGCAAAGGCTTGTGATTTGAAGCTTATATATTCATTGATTGCATGTATTTGTTATCAAATTTAAGTTGTTTTATGTTCCTAAGTTTAATAAAGTATTTCACTGCAATGAAATTGTGATCATCAAATTTTATAATTGATTTGCATTGCTCTCAGTAGGGGTACTAGTTGCACTATACACAACATACTGTAATGTTGATATAAAGTGGATGAGGTTAAATTTTACACGACAATAGATCTATTTTGAGCCACTCTGATGTGCTTGTCAATGAAGAACTTCAACATCTTAACAAGGGCCACTGGCCATGTTTATTAGAAATGTGAAAGGGAAGTGAACAAACTACAGATAATTAGCACTTAAGCTTTTTGCCAACTGTCATTGATTCATTTAGCTTTTCTTTAGCAAATTGTATATGTAGTAAGTGTACATGAAATGCCTTTTTAAATGATCAATCAAGTGTTTAATATTGGAGGGTGATGCTACAAACTAAGCCATAAATTTTCTTCTAAACTGTTGCTTTCAGTCCGACAAGATTTTCTTTCTTTCACTTGAAAAAGAAAAATAAAAAAGGAGGCCACGAAATTATCAGTTGTATGCTTGGTTGCTAGTAATCTATTGTTGTGAGTTTTATTTTGGTAACCATGTCTGTGTTTGAACATTTGATTTACTTTTTAAGGTTGGGTTTAGCTCTGTTGCTGCAATCAAGGCAATTGATTCTCTCCTCAAATAGAATTCAAATTACTTTTGTGGGAAAGGTAAGTGAAAGTTCTTTGCTTTAATAATGACCTTGTGTTTTCTGGCTTCAAATGTTAGTTTATTTATTAGTTTGTCCATAAGTCTCGTAAGGTTTTAGAAGCTTATATATTCCAGAAGTTTGTGAAGTAAATAACTAAGTTGTTATGACTTGTGGTTGTGATAGTCTTGTAATGACCATTTGCCTTCTTAAATTATAGAAATTAGTAATACATCACTGGAGAACGAATGGCTTCTCTACTATGTGCACTTCTTAATCAATTTCTCTGATTGAATGTAGCTATAACACATCTATATTATTCCATCAACGTTGATATCACTTTTTACAGATTTAATTAATGTAAGAACTCTAAATCTAGCTTGCTAGCTGCAATGCTCATAGCGTTGGTCTCTTATGGCGATTAGAATAGAGATTAAGGTAGTGAAAGTAGATTCTGTAGTAGTAGTCAATGAACAAAAGAGAGGCAGAAAAATACCATTTAAACCCTCCCAGACTTACTCAAACATTGACATAACAGCCCATTTAAACTGTCCCACACCTAGCCCAAACAGGTCAAAAGCAGCCCAACCATCCCACACTTTGCCAATAAGGCCTACCACCCCACACTTAATCAAAGAATGACATAACAATCCATTTAAACCATCCCACATCAATCCGAAACCGGTAAAAAGCAGCCCAACCGGCCCACACTTTGCCATTAAGGCCTACCAGCCCATACTTAAACAATGACATAACAGCCCATTTAACCCATCCCACACCTACCCCAAACTGGTCAAAAGCAACCCAACCAGCCCATCATTTGACAAGAAGGCCTATCAGCCCACACTTACTTAAAGATACACATTACAACCTTTTTAAACCATCCCATACCTATCCCAAACACGTCAAAAGCAGCTCAACCGACCCACACGTTGCCAAGAAGGCCTACCAACCCATACTTAAACAATGACATAACAGCCCATTTAACCCATCCCACAACTACCCCAAACTGGTAAAAGCAACCCAACCAGCCCATCATTTGACAAGAAGGCCTATCAGCCCACACTTACTCAAAGATACACATTACAACCTTTTTAAACCATCCCATACCTATCCCAAACACGTCAAAAGCAGCCCAACCGACCCACACTTTGCCAAGAAGGCCTACCAACCCATACTTAAACAATGACATAACAGTCCATTTAACCCATCCCACACCTACCCCAAACTGGTCAAAAGCAACCCAACAACTTGTAAACTGATAGGGTTTTCATTATCCCAAATTAAAATGTAGCCTTCTACGTGGGCATTGTAGTTACCACAAACCAATAGAGCCCAAACAAGAAGGTACCACAAGTTATGCAACATAAAGTATGGGTCTCGATTCTATAATTTGTTATAAATATTATGTTTTCTTATGTTCGTTGAAAAGTTTATTAACATGGTTATATTCAATTGTCATTCATGCATATAAGCTTAGATCCCGTTCAAGAATTATTATTTGACATATATTTTTCTTCATTTTCATCGAAAGATGACAACGAAGAGTGTATGTCTACTAATGATTCTTGAATTGTCCAGATTCGGACAGTTTGAGCATGCATAAGTTTGTATTGTAAATTAGTTGGTCATGTTTTGTTCCATCTTATCAGAAAATTTGGTAACATTTCCTCATGTTCTCTAAGTACATAATAGATGATTGTCTATTTGGTATCATGAATTCAATCATCTATATCTTTGTGTACTTAGAGAACTATAGAGAAATGCTGCCGAATTTTCTTTAGAGATGGAGCAACTTGTGACTACTACTTTATAGTACAAACTTATGCATTCTTGAATGGGATAGGACCACCAACCTTTTAGATAAATGTTTACAACTAGGTTTCATATTATATTTATTCCCTTGTGCATGAATAAATTTATATTGATGTAAATATTGTTGTTATTGCTTTTAAGGAAAATTCTCATGGATAAGAGTTGGATTGATTTACCAAATCGATGTTGTCGAGCATATTTCACTGGGCTGGAGGGATTTCTAAATTTTGCCTTTGGCAATTTGATGAATGACAATAGAATATTATGTCCATGTAAGAAATGTCACAATCGATATCTTATGGATAGATACACAGCTAGGGAGCATTTAATCTGTAATGGATTTTTAAGAACATACAAGAGGTGGACGTTACATGGTGAACAATACACAACTATAGAGTCTGACCAACCTAACCAACATTTTGAATTTGGTTGTGATTCTACAAGGGGTGATGATATGGTTGGAATGATACATGAGGCCATGGGGATTCCGAATAATGATTCAGGTGAAGGTAGTAGTTGCCCGATAGATAGTGAAACTGAAACATATCTTAAGCTACTTGAACAAGCAGAGTGTCCCTTGTATCCGGGTTGTGTAAATTTTACCTCCCTATCATTTACTGTTCAACTTTTGCAATTGAAGATATTGCACGGATGGACCGACAAATCAGTG
>SNVD02010359.1:0-46114 GCA_013180625.2 Boswellia sacra | reverse complement strand
CCAGCACCACAACCAGATCCACAAAATTCAGGTATGTCTCTCCAGGATATTGTTAAAGCACTTGCCACTAACACAATGCAATTTCAGCAGGAAACTAGAGCAAGTATCCAAAACCTGGAAAATCAAATGGGACAATTGGCCACTAACATGAGCAAATTTGAGAATCAAAGCTCAGGAAAATTAACTTCTCAGCTGGTGATCAATCCAAGAGAGAATGCTAGTGCTGTAACTTTGAGAAGTGGGAAGCAATTAGAGATTCCACCAAAGAAATCACAAACTGATGAAGGGGATGACACCACTTCCACCATGAATAAAATATCATCTTCTAAGGTAAATCCTAAAACTCATATTCCTTCATATGTTACTCCCCCACCTTTTCCTAGCAGATTTGCAAAATCAAAGAAGGAGGAACAAGAACAGGAAATCCTGGAAACTTTTCGCAAGATCGAGGTAAATATACCACTTTTGGATGCTATCAAGCAATTACCTCGTTATGCAAAATTTCTGAAGGAGTTATGCACCAACAAGAGAAAGTTGAAAGGAAATGAGAAGGTAAGTGTGGGCGAAAATGTTTCAGCTGTATTACAAAGAAAAATTCCTCCGAAATGCAAAGATCTAGGTACGTTCACCATTCCATGCACCATTGGTATACCAAGTTTGAAATAGCTATGTTAGATTTAGGAGCATCTATTAATGTCATGCCATATTCTATTTATGCTTCTTTGAATCTGGGACCCCTTGCGAAAACTGGTATTGTAATTCAACTTGCTGATCGTTCTAATGCATATCCCAAAGGAGTTGTGGAAGATGTGCTTGTGCAGGTAAATCAATTGGTTTTTCCAGCAGACTTTTATGTTCTTGAAATGGAGGATGAGACATCTCCCAATCAACACCGATTCTTTTGGGGAGACCATTCTTGAAAACTGCCCGAACTAAGATTGATGTTCATGATGGCACTCTCACCATGGAATTTGATGGCGAGGTGATTCGTTTCAATATTTTTTAGGCAATGAGGTACCCTAGTGACTTGCATTCTGTTTTTGTAGTTGATGTTATTGATTCTTTGGCACAATAACTTTTTGAGTTAACTCGCAAGGATGGATTGGAAGTAGCCATTAGTCAGCACATAGGGGCAGAAAATTCCAGAGAATCGAGGAAGTTGATACAAGTGTCTAAAGAAGTGGAGCAAGCTGTGGCAAGCTTGGATGAGACTATAGCTATCACCACAAACAGGTATGATGTTTCGTACATTGAATTGCCTTTATCTAATGAGAAACTTCTTCCTTCTGTGATGAAAGCACCTGCCTTGGAGCTTAAGCCTCTTCCAGATCATTTGAAGCATGTATTCTTGGGTGAGAAAGATACTTTGCCAGTCATAATAGCAAAGGGCCTTACACCATTACAAGAAGAGAAACTCATCCGAGTGCTTTGAGATCACAAAACAGCCATTGGGTGGACAATCACTGACATCAAAGGTATTAGCCAAGCCGTATGCATGCACCGCATCTTGTTAGAAGAGGGATCCAAGCCCACTAGAGAAGCACAACGGAGGTTGAATCCTCCGATGATGGAAGTTGTCAAGAATGAAATCCTGAAATTGTTAGATGTGGGTATGATTTATCCAATTTCGGACAGCAAGTGGGTGAGTCCAATCCAAGTTGTTCCGAAGAAATCTGGTGTTATGGTGGTTAAGAATGACAATAATGAGCTTGTTCCCACTCGTATCTAAACTGGCTGGCGAGTTTGTATTGATTATCGGAAGCTCAATTCAGCAACTCGCAAGGATCACTTTCCTTTGCCATTCATTGATCAAATGCTGGAGAGGTTAGCAGGTCATTCTCACTATTGTTTTCTTGATGGCTATTCAGGATATAATCAGATTGTCATTGCCCCCGAGGATCAAGATAAAACTACATTCACATGCCCATTCGGTCTTTACAATGCCCCTGCCACTTTCCAAAGGTGTATGGTAAGTATTTTCTCTGATTATGTTGAGAACATCATTGAAGTATTTATGGATGACTTTAGTGTTTTTGGTGATTCTTTTGATAAATGCCTTGACAACCTTACCCTTATACTTCAAAGATGTATAGAAACTAACCTTGTTCTAAATTGGGAGAAATGTCATTTTATGGTAGATCAGGGTATAGTTTTGGGACATGTTATTTCTGCCAAGGGTATAGAGGTGGATAAATCCAAGATAGATCTTATATGTTCCTTACCACCTCCCACAAGTGTGCGGGATATTCGTTCGTTTCTTGGCCATGCAGGTTTCTATCATAGATTCATCAAAGATTTCTCGAAGATAGCATTGCCCCTATGCAGATTATTACAGAATGATGTGGCCTTTGAATTTGATGAGAAATGCAAAGAGGCATTTGAGAAACTGAAGGAACTCTTGACTTCGGCTCCAATAATCCAATCTCTGAATTGGGATCATCCATTCGAGATCATGTGCGATGCAAGTGACTACACTGTAGGTGCCGTTTTGGGTCAACGAATTGGCAGAATTCCACATGCCATTTACTATGCATCTCGAACTTTAAATGATGCTCAGCTTAATTATTCCACCACTAAGAAAGAGCTCCTGGCGGTTATTTTTGCTTTAGAAAAATTTCGTTCTTATTTGATTGGTACTAAAGTAACCGTTTATTCTGATCATGCAGCTTTGAGGTACTTGCTCACAAGGAAAGATGCTAAACCAAGGCTTATCAGGTAGATACTCCTTTTACAAGAGTTTGACTTGGAGATCAAAGACAAGAAGGGAAGTGAAAACTTAGTTGCAGACCATCTCAGTCGCATTGTCCATGATAAGAATGCACTGCCATTACAAGAAAGTTTTCCGGATGAACAATTGTTGTCTCTAAATGTAGTAGCCCCTTGGTATGCAGATATTGTCAACTACTTAGTTACCAAGAAGCTACCACATGACTTGATGATGCATTCAAAACTAGCAAGTATACTAGTCGCACAAGTAATAAAGTGATAAGTAGATATCGTTCCCACGAGGATTGATTCTAATTGAATTTGTTATTTTCCAGCAACGATAAACTAAACAGGGGGGGTTTTGTTGAATGATTAACTAAATGAAATAAGAATGCAAATTAAGAATAACAAAACAGAAGTTAATTTGAATGAAAGATCAATGAGAGAAATCTGGTTAAGGGATCCTTCTCTACCACAAGATATGGATTTGCGAATTAATCGTAGAATTGTCATCCAATTACAGCATTGAAGTTATCAACCGTAGATAACAACAAGCTCTGTTATCCCAATCTTTCCTTACTTTGTTGTTAAATAAAACAAGCTCTTTATTTAATCTCTATCCATTAAACAACCTAGAACAAGCTCTCTAAGTTTAATTCAATGGAAGCATTACGATGAGAAAGATAGGTTGATCTAAGCAATAATCACACAAGTTCAGATTATTTTAACCTAGGTTGTATTTTCCAATTGCAATCTCTGATCACAATTTTGCTACTAATGATTCGAAATTCATGACAATTACGGATCAAGATTTCTAATCTAGCAATAGACAACAACCAGATTATATTCAGTTGGCCACCCCAAATACAATCAGCAAGTGATGCGTTCAAAACTAGCAAGTATACTAGTCGCACAAGTAATCAAGTGATAAGTAGATATCGTTCCCACGAGGATTGATTCTAATTGAATTTGTTATTCAAAAGCAACAATAGAATAAATGGGGGGGTTTTGTTGATGGATTAACTACACAATAACACAACACAAAGTAAAATGGAGTGAAAAATCAATGAGAGACACTTGGTTAAGGGTTCTTTCTCTGCCACAAGATATGAATTTGTGAATTAACATAGAATTGTCATTCAATTACAGCATTGAAGTTATCAACCGTAGATAACAACAAGCTCTGTTATCCCAATCTTTCCTTACTTTTTTGTTAAATAAAACAAGCTCTTTATTTAATCTCTATCAATTAAACAACCTAGAACAAGCTCTCTAAGTTTAATTCAATGGAAGCATTACGATGAGAAAGATAGGTTGATCTAAGCAATAATCACACAAGTTCAGATTATTTAACCTAGGTTGTATTTTCCAATTGCAATCTCTGATCACCATTTTGCTACTAATGATTAGAAATTCATGACAATTATGGATCAAGATTTCTAATCTAGCAATAGACAACAACAGATTATATTCATTTGGCTATTCCAAATACAATCAGCAAGCAATCATAAGCATTAGATATGGGAAAATACAAGCAACTTCAATTAGAGAATTGGATAACAACTTCTTACACAATCAACTCACAAAAACCATATCAAGGGCTTTCCTTACTTTGTTTACTTAATCTCTATCCATTAAAAACCAAAGACTTCAATGTTACCATTTGCAATAACCAATATTTACAATATGCATTGAATGACAACTCTATCATCCCAAAATTTTTGAAGTACAAGGAAAAAAGTATTAGGAGTGAACATATGAGAACAGTATTTAGCCAAAAAGTTGCACAAAAACAAGAAAATGTACCGTGTGAATAGTCTGATATGACAACCTATATATTTTCTAAAGACCAATTAATAAATTTATAAATAAAGGAAAAGAAGCAAGACAGGAAAGAGAAATATTTTCAGGAACTCTTCAGGCAAAATGTCAATTTCTTTAAGCTTCAAAAACAAGTATAATAATATATTAAAAATCATTTCCTGAATATATTCATTCATCATAAACACAAGACAATGCTTATTTGTTGAAAAGACAAAGGGGAAAAATAAAGTAGAGAAAGAAAGAAATTCTCAACATTCATGTTGTCTTTTTTATTACAATAAATTAATAATCAAGGAAGCTAAACGCCCTTTCAGCTCCAATGCTGTAGAAAACAAATCTTTACTTTCCCTACTTTAGATTTCTTAGTTATTCAAGATACTTTCAAATTTTGTTAATAAATTGGTTAATTATAAGCATATACAAAGAGTTATTAATGGATATAAATAATATCATTAAGCTTAAATTTTGTACAATTGATCCATTGCCAATGTTCAGCTCTTCAAAATTCATTAAAATTTGGAGAAAATTGGTATAATTTATAATTAGTTATAAACTAATGTTTAAACTAATTGGAGTCTCTTCTTCTGTTTAATTCTCTATTTCAAACCGTCCCTGCTTTAGTTTCAACTCTTTCATGAAACCTTCTAATGAAATACTTGAACCCTAATATGAAATAATACCATAGGAGAAAAGATATCACAGCACATGCCTTCAGATCACCTGATGGGTAATTGGTTTAAACCCAGTGCTGTAAGCTCCATTTGGACTGAAACAAAATAAATAGAAGTTGTTAATTTTACTTGAGGGTAAGGGAAAAATGCAATATCATATCGGATAGGAAACCAGGAAAAAGCATTATTCAAGGTGCTAGTAATAGGTAAAGTCCATTACCACAAGAGCAGCCAACAATTGTGAAATTAGCTGAAAAACCTCCTCCTAAATGAAATGAACGAGAAAGTGTATTCCTAAAAGACTTTTGAAACAGAAGCCCAAAGAGATGCCAGTAATCGACTTTAACTATTACAGATGATCACCACTTATATCAATATGACCAGCTAAATCAGGCATTTTTTTATTTCTCAGTGATAGCTACAAAGTACAAAATGAAACATGACACAAAGATAGCATGAACAATCAAATTTTTCATAATTAGAAGCCCCATTTCAGTGACAGAAAGGTAGGAGAAAAGCAGAATATTGTTTAGTCTACATTTAACCATAAGTACCATTTCAGTCCACAGCAGCACAAAGTGGGAAGTAGGAACAAAGTTTTTACAGAAATAATGGATGTAAAACATAAGTATGAACATTCTTAAAATCTTGAGTAAGTTAGCAAATTAGCCACTAAAAAACGTTGCAAGATTTTAATAATGAATAATTACGTAACTCCCCGGAAGATTCTACCTATAGAATTGCTTCGTACTGCTATATCCCAGAAGATTCTACAAACAAGGTACATTTTATACAACAATGATATTTAAAAAATAAATTAATAAATAAAGACATAAAACCTTCTATAATCAGGAATCCCACACTCTGTGCTAATTCCAGCTCCAGTCAATATTATGAGCCTGGTACTGCATAATAGCAAATAACCAGTAAAGATCATTTGTCAATACTACTCAGCAAGGAAGTGAAGCTATGAAACATGTAAATTGAGTTAAAAATAGATACATTAGCAAGTCTAAGATCGACCTTTGATCGAAAAAATGTTTTAAATATCATTGTTGTATAAAATGTACCTTGTTTGTAGAATCTTCTGGGATATAGCAGTACGAAGCAATTCTATAGGTAGAATCTTCCGGGGAGTTACGTAATTATTCATTATTAAAATCTTGCAACGTTTTTTAGTGGCTAATTTGCTAACTTACTCAAGATTTTAAGAATGTTCATACTTATGTTTTACATCCATTATTTCTGTAAAAACTTTGTTCCTACTTCCCACTTTGTGCTGCTGTGGACTGAAATGGGACTTATGGTTAAATGTAGACTAAACAATATTCTGCTTTTCTCCTACCTTTCTGTCACTGAAATGGGGCTTCTAATTATGAAAAATTTGATTGTTCATGCTATCTTTGTGTCATGTTTCATTTTGTACTTTGTAGCTATCACTGAGAAATAAAAAAATGCCTGATTTAGCTGGTCATATTGATATAAGTGGTGATCATCTGTAATAGTTAAAGTCGATTACTGGCATCTCTTTGGGCTTCTCCTTCAAAAGTCTTTTAGGAATACACTTTCTCGTTCATTTCATTTAGGAGGAGGTTTTTCAGCTAATTTCACAATTGTTGGCTGCTCTTGTGGTAATGGACTTTACCTATTACTAGCACCTTGAATAATGCTTTTTCCTTGTTTCCTATCCGATATGATATTGCATTTTTCCCTTACCCTCAAGTAAAATTAACAACTTCTATTTATTTTGTTTCAGTCCAAATTGAGCTTACAGCACTGGGTTTAAACCAATTACCCACAGGTGATCTGAAGGCATGTGCTGTGATATCTTTTCTCCTATGGTATTATTTCATATTAGGGTTCAAGTATTTCATTAGAAGGTTTCATGAAAGAGTTGAAACTAAAGCAGGGACGGTTTGAAATAGAGAATTAAACAGAAGAAGAGACTCCAATTAGTTTAAACATTAGTTTATAACTAATTATAAATTATACCAATTTTCTCCAAATTTTAATGATTTTTGAAGAGCTGAACATTGGCAATGGATCAATTGTACAAAATTTAAGCTTAATGATATTATTTATATCCATTAATAACTCTTTGTATATGCTTATAATTAACCAATTTATTAACAAAATTTGAAAGTATCTTGAATAACTGAGAAATCTAAAGTAGGGAAAGTAAAGATTTGTTTTCTACAGCATTGGAGCTGAAAGGGCGTTTAGCTTCCTTGATTATTAATTTATTGTAACAAAAAAGACAACATTAATGTTGAGAATTTCTTTCTTTCTCTACTTTATTTTTCCCCTTTGTCTTTTCAACAAATAAGCATTGTCTTGTGTTTATGATGAATGAATATATTCAGGAAATGATTTTTAATATATTATTATACTTGTTTTTGAAGCTTAAAGAAATTGACATTTTGCCTGAAGAGTTCCTGAAAATATTTCTCTTTCCTGTCTTGCTTCTTTTCCTTTATTTATAAATTTATTAATTGGTCTTTAGAAAATATATAGGTTGTCATATCAGACTATACACACGGTACATTTTCTTGATTTTGTGCAACTTTTTGGCTAAATACTGTTCTCATATGTTCACTCCTAATACTTTTTTCCTTGTACTTCAAAAATTTTGGGATGATAGAGTTGTCATTCAATGCATATTGTAAATATTGGTTATTGCAAATGGTAACATTTAAGTCTTTGTTTTGTTACAATCTCTATCCAAAAACCATAACATTGAAGCCACCACTCTAAAAACCAAGATTAGAAAATATTACCTGGGACAAAAGAAACAACCTGAAAAAACTCAGAAAGAAATAACATAAAAACAAACTCAAATAAACACAATAAAAAGAAAGCAAACGAAAACAAAGCAAACCAGCTGATAGAGATTACAGATGGAGCGTTAAATCCAGTTTACGCCTCTTATTGCCTTCTCCAAACCAATCTATCCGAGCTATTGTTGGATCAGGCGAATAGACGAATTCTTGTAATTTGTCAATTAACTCCCCTGCAGTTGAAGCTGTAACCAGGATTTGCCTCGCCGACTGTGAGATGAAGTTTTTTTCTACTGCTTGATCAAGAAAAGACAACAAACCATCAAAAAAAATTATTGACATTTAACAAACCAATGGGTTTTTTATGGATGTTTAGCTGTGCCCAAGAGGTGATTTGAAATATCTCCTCTAATGTTCCATAACCACCGGGTAAAGCTATAAATGCATCGGATTTAATAACCATATGTGCAATACGCTCATGCATGCTAGAGACCTGTAACTCTTCCCCGATTGTGTTGCCTACGATATCTCGTACAGCTAATGGTTTAGGGATAATGCCGAGAACTTTGCTCCCTCCTAGGGATGCAGCTGTTGACACACACCCCATTAACCAAGACTACCCCCTCCATAAATCAAATTAATACCCCTCGCAGCTAATGTCCTACCAAGATCTAGAGCTGCTGTGGTAAACTCTCCATCTTTACCAAATTGCGATCCGCAAAATACGCATATATTGCGGAATCGCCGAATTGGTGTTTTCTCCATTTCTAAAAATGCTCTAACTTTGTGTAAGACAATGATGCAAGTTAGGTAATATGCTTTTTAAGTGCAAGACAGGTTATAGAATGACCTTTGAAAATATACAGAATGGATATATACACACGTAAAAGTCTCAAATTTGACACACGGGGACATAATTTCGGTGGGGGTTATTCGATGCAGATTTATCGGCCCAAGATTTGAAAAAATGAGATATGCTTTCAGCACGGTTTGACAAAACCTACACACTTGTCTCCCACGTGAAGCATGAAAAATGGACATCTACTTTCGGCGGGGTTTGACAAAACCGCCACAATTGTCTCCCACATGAAACATGAAAAAATGGAGATACACTTTCGGCGGAGGTTGACAAAACCTCCACACTTGTCTCCCATGTGAAGCATGAAAAGTAGAGATATACTTTCGGCGGAGGTTGACAAAACCTCCACACTCGTTTCCACGTGTGCTTATGACATGGGGTAGTCATATGGTTTGTCAAAAAGAAAACTTGAAATTAAACAAACAAAATCAACAAACAACAACAACACAAAAACAATATTGATAATCAGATCAAACGAAACAATAAGAAAATAAAATTCGATAACAACAACACACATTCAAATATACAAGTAGTTGTGCTTGTGGCTCACATCTTCCTCTGGTTTTACGTCCAGTAACGGCTGAAACACCTTCTATGAGTCGGGGATTTGCTTCCCATCCAGTTTTTTTATAAACTGGCAAACATGGTCGTTTTTAGTCAGATTCCCTAGACTATAACACTGCAATTCATCACGAAATTGTGTCAATAGATTAAGCAATTCACGCTGAACAAGTCCACAAGAATGTGACTCAAGAGTTAACAAAACATTATCCAGCGACTCATTACTCAAACCATTTTTAATAAATGAAAGTTTATCTTCTCTATTCCTGGACACAAAACCTAATGAACGACAAGTCTGGTTACAATTCCATATAGCACATTTATAACATACTTGTAACCTTTTCGCTCTTCGCCTCTTGGCGTAGTAGCTCTTTCCTAGACCAGGCATGTATTTTGCGAGATTAATGTCCGGCTCACGGGACAATCTCACCTTGGCTTCGATAAGCCATCGGATATCAGCAGGCACATTTAGGAGCATCAACGCCCAAAGTCTAGTCATCCGTACTTTTTAAATTTTAAACACAGCATTTTGAGGAAGTGAAGGAAAATATTTACGAAGGTTCGACAGAAAGATATCGGCATCCATTGAAGAAGAGAAAAGGAGAGATATTACCGATAATGCGAGTGAGTTTGTTCTTCTCCCAGATATGCACGTTTCAAATCTTCGGGCAATGGTTTCAGCTCCCCTTTGGATATTTCCTCAAGCTATTGCACAAATGAATTCGAAGTACGAAATAATCAAATTAAACAAAAGGAAGGAAAAGAAAAGAGCAGAAACGAAACCAAAAGCACATAAAAGAGATAACAACACAATAACAAACAAAAGTCAAAAACAAGTAAAAACAAATAAAGACAAATAAGACAGATGTCAAAGAGAGATAAAACCTGATCAATTTGATGGTCTACGAAAGGAATCTCCTCGAGACACAAAAATCGATCATTATTACCTCATTTTATTTTTCTTTTCTTTTTTTTTTATTTTGCAAAAACATCTGGGTTGCCTCCCAATAAGCGCTTGTTTAACGTTCTCAGCCCGACGTTGGTTCCAGCATGGAGGGAATCCAATTCTCCGCTGGGGCTTCTTAGTGTGGCTTGGATCATTCTTGGAAACAAGAAATGGTGAAAGCATATGGCTGGGCCTTGTGATGTTAGCAATCGTCCACTAATAGGTTTTGGGAATTCTAAGTACTTGGGACGAGTTTTCTCCTTCTTGTAGTGGTGCAAGGCCTCATTTCTATTGTAAACTAGCAAAGGATCTTTGTCACCCACAAAACACATGCCTCAAATAATTGGAAGTAGCTTAAGCTCCAAGGTATTGGCTTTCATCACAGAAGGAGGAAGTTTCTCATTAGATAAAGGCAATTCAATGTACGAAACATCATACCTGTTTGTGATTATAGCTATAGTCTCATCTAAGCATGCCATAGCTTCCTCCATTTCTTCGGACACTTGTATCAACCTTCTTGGTTCTTTGAATTTTTCTGTCCCTATGTGCTCACTAATAGCCATTTCCAATCCATCCTTGCAAGTTAACTCAAAATATTGTTGTGGCAAAGAATCAACAACGTCAACTGCAAAAACAGAATGAAAGTCACTAGAGTACATCATTGCCTCAAAAATATTGAAACATATCACCTTGCCATCAAACTCTATGATGAGAGTGCCATCATGAACATCAATCTTGGTTCTAGCATTTTTCAAGGATGGTCTCCCTAAAAGAATCGGAGTTGGATTAGGAGATGTCTCATTCTCTATTTTAAGGACATAGAAGTCTGCTGGAGAAACCAATTGATTCACCTGCACAAGCACATCTTCCACAACTCTTTTGGGATATGCATTAAAATGATCAGCAAGTTGAATGGTAATACCAGTTTTCGCAAAAGGGTCCAAGATTTAAAGAAGCATAAATAGAATATGGCATGACATTAATAGATGCTCCTAAATCTAACATAGCTCTTTCAAACTTGGTATTACCAATTGTGCATGGAATGGTGAACGTACCTGGATCTTTGCATTTCGGAGGAATTTTTCTTTGCAATACAGCTGAAACATTTTCCCCCACACTTACCTTCTCATTTCCTTTCAACTTTCTTTTGTTGGTGCATAACTCCTTGAGACATTTTGCATAGCGAGGTACTTGCTCGATAGAATCCAGAAGTGATATATTTACCTCGATTTTGCGAAAAGTTTCCAGGATTTTCTGTTCTTGTTCCTCCTTCTTCGATTTTGCAAATCTACTAGGAAAAAATGGAGGAGTAACATATGAAGGAATGGGAGTAATAGGATTTACCTGAGAAGTCAATGTTTTATTCATGGTGGAAGTGGTGTCATCTCCTTCATCAGTTTGTGATTTCTTTGCCAGGTTTTGGATACTTGCCCCAGTTTCCATTTGCTCTTCACTTCGAATTTGCACTTCACTTCGCAAAGTTATCGCACAAGCATTCTCTCTTGGATTGATCATCATTTGAGAAGATAATTTTGCTGAGCATTGGCCCTCAAATTTGCTCATGCTAGTAGCCAATTGTCCCATTTGATTTGCCAGGTTTTGGATACTTGCCCAAGTTTCCTGCTGGAATTGCATTGTGTTAGTGGCAAGTGCATTAACAATATCTTCGAGAGACATACCTGAGTTTTGCGAAGCTGGTTGCAGTGCTGGATGTGGCATTGGTGGTGGTTGCATTTGAAATGGTTGCTGCACTCTAGGTTGATTGAAACTTTGTGGCCGATTTGGTATCACATTTGGAGTGATTGGGTGATGATTCCAGTAACTGAAATTATGTTGATCTTCCCATCCAGCATTGTAAGTGCTAGAGAAAGGATCATACCATGCCTCGTTTGTCCTGGAAATCCACCCATGGCATTGGCTTGTTCCATATATTCTTCTTGTAAAGTTGGATACATGTCGATTGGATGCTCCATCGTAGAATATATCCCACATTCATAAGATTTTTGCATATCTCCTACAGCCATGCTTTCCACAAGAGAGTTAGCTCAGAAAGTTGTTGTTCAATGTTCGGAGTGCTTACCTCATTTACTCTCCATGGTACTTGTGGCTCAAATCCGCTAATGAATTGATAGAAGTTTACTGCCATGTTGTCTAAACACAAACAATCAGAAAAGAAAAACAAAGAAAATATGAATCAACAATGAAAACAAAATAACAAATCGATTAGAAAATCAATCCCCGGCAACGGCGCCAAAACCTTGATGCGTTCGAAACTAGCAAATATACTAGTCGCACAAGTAATAAAGTGATGAGTAAGATATCGTTCCCACGAGGATTGATTCTAATTGAATTTGTTATTTTACAGCCACAACAGAACAAATGGGGGGTTTTGTGATTGATTAACTAAGTGAAATAATAATGTAAACAAAGAATAACAAAACAGAAAGTTAATTCGAATGAAAAATCAATGAGAGAAATCTGGGTAAGGGATCATTCTCTACCACAAGATATGGATTTGCGAATTAATCGTAGAATTGTCATCCAATTACATCATTGAAGTTATCAACTGTAGATAACAACAAGCTTTGTTATCCCAATCTTTCCTTACTTTGTTGTTAAATAAAATAGGCTCTTTACTTAATCTCTATCAATTAAACAACCTAGAATAAGCTCTCTAAATTTAATTCAATGGATGCATTATGAAAAGAAAGACAGGTTGATATAAGCAATAAACACACAAGATCGGATTATTTAACTTAGGTTATATTCTCCAATTGCAATCTCTGATCACAATTGTGCTACTAATGATTAGAAATTCAAGACAATTACGGATCAAGATTTCTAGTCTAGCAATAGACAATATCCAGATTATATTCAGTTGGCCACCCAAATACAATCCAGCAAGCAATCATAAGCATAAAACATGGGAAAATACAAGCAACTTCAATTAGAGAATTGGATAACAATTCCTTGCACAATCAATTCACAAAAACCATATCAAGGGCTTTGAATCACCCTCAACCAATTCAGATTTAGTTACACATATTCAGATAGAATACAAATACAATACAATATGGAGACATTCCAGAAAATGAAAGGGAAAGGGAAAACTTAGCAAATTTTATGAAATCTCTTAGGATTTGTAGTTTTTCCTCTTTCCAAGCCTTCAATCTCCTTCAAGAACTCCAAGAGATGAGAGAAATCCAAAGATGCAGCCTCCTCCACGTTCGCCCCTCTTCAAGTTATGAAATAAAACCCTAAAATGTGTTTAAATACTCTGCTATAGTAACGTGCTACAGTGTCACGTATTATACATGCTACAGTGATGTGTGGAATTACATTTCTACACTTCTCACACTGTTTTGATTACAACTTTCGGTACACTGAATGGATTCATAAATCTTAAATTTCTCCAAAAAGTAGACTTCGAGAGCTTTTCGACGGTATATGATATGTTATCGGGTTCATTGTATATCAATACAATTAAATCCGAGAAGATGGTTGACTAGCAGAGGTGAAAATGAAGGGTTTTACTCCATTTTTGGGCAAGTTGCTCCAAAACTCCTACAAATATCAAAACCACACAAAAACATAAAAATACCAAGGAATATAGCAAAGAAACATGGACAAATTGATATGAAAATGATATATAAATAGCACTTATCAAATTCTCCCACACTTAGACTTTGCTAGTCCTCGAGCAACTACGACAATGTGAAATAAAACTAAACCGAAACAGAATCAACAAAAAATTAAAACACACAAATACTTCATCTTGCAAATAGGCCTCAAAGATTGTACTTAATTATAACACAAGGAAAACTTCAAAATAATGCACTTGATCAAGAATTTTATCTCAAAGATTAGTTTTGCCTCATTTCAATTCCTCAAGTGTGTGTGTGTAGAGCCATTCTCACCTAATCACTTGTAACCCGGAAGAGTTTATGCATAAAAAAGAATCATATTTAATATTGAAGATGTGTGTATAAATGAACTCCATAGGCTTGCTTTTCAAGTCACTCTCCACTAATGTAGACATGCACAACACCAAAGATCAAGTAGGACTTTATTAAGCTTGTAACGTTTGGCTTGGGTGAAGGTATGATAAAGGATAATAATTTGCCTCAAATCACCCACAAACACATAAATCATTCAAGACTATGTAGAGCTCAACCCTATAACACAACTTCATTTCAATTCACCAGGTTACTCCCCTAAACTTATTTAGAACACTCAATCTTTTTTTGTTTTTTGCAGAAAACAAAAGAAAACTACACCCCCACACTTTGTTGTTTCATTCTTTTTAAGAACACTTAAGGGTATAGATCTCTTATTCTTTTTCTTTTGTTCTCTTTTTTTTTCTTTTTTTTCTTTTTTTTCTTTTTTTTTTTTTTACACTTCCCCTCCCCCACACTTAAACAAACACATTGTCCTCAATGTGTAAAGTATGTGGACGATAAGTACAGATTGGCTTTTTTTCTTTTTTTTTTTTCAAACACAATAGAACTCACTTGCATTGCTCATGACACATCCCAACCTCATCTAACTTCCCAAAACCAGAACATAGCTCAGAATTTAATTGTGAATGATCTACATGCTCGTAGGTAAGGGATAAACTGTTTGGAACAAATTCATTTAAGGTTAAGAAATCTTTTAGTGAGTTAACAAAGAAAAAGGCTTACAGAGGCTCAAAGGGGTAACTAGGGATCAATTTCGGTCAAGGTTGGCTATTAAGGCTCAAACGGTCCAAAGATGGCCTAAATCATTTCCCCAATGTTGCACAGTCTAGGATTTCGCCTCGAGTGACCATCAAACAAGTTCTAGAATTTATTGAAATCTGAAGAAGCATTTAAATTACATAAAAACTTTCTCTAAGTGAACAAATAACTCAGTGATAATAGCTCAGTGCTCAATGTTGCGCAAGGAATCAAAAGCAAAGCGAAAACCAATAAACATTTCAAGCACACAGATCCATGCATCATTTATCATTTTCCAAGAGTTATTCTTAATTCAATCAGTATCTTATCATTGACTCACAAAATGCAAGAAAAGAGGTACGTGGCGTTGTTACACCTGAGTCAAGATTGTATATTTCAACAATCCTTAGGACCAGTAGCCCGCAGACTTAAGGTTTCCAGCCTATATACCCTTATTATGAAAGAACAAAACAAGAAACAAGACACTTCAAACAACATGAAATAAACAAACTACAGATTTATTTGGAGAGAATGCGTGTCAAGGGTTCAAGAAACCCCATATTCTGCCATTCTCAAGTTGTTTTCCACAAATTTCTCTTTTTGAATCGAAACTAATAAAGACAACACATAGCAACTCTAAATTACATAAAACCAAACTTACTAATAATATAACAAAGTCCAACAGACCAGCAAACAAAAACAAGTAAGTTAGAATGGGTTTAAAAAGTTTAGAAGTTAGCCTCCTTATTCAGCCATTACGGATTAAAGAGATCCAAAATGCGTTTCAAGAGGACTTACACTTTTTAAGCCACCACTCTAAAAACCAAGATTAGAAAATATTACCTGGGACAAAAGAAACAACCTGAAAAAACTCAAAAAGAAATAACATAAAAAAAAACTCAAATAAACACAATAAAAAGAAAGCAAACGAAAACAAAGCAAACCAGCTGATAGAGATTACAGATGGAGCGTTAAATCCAGTTTACGCCTCTTATTGCCTTCTCCAAACCAATCTATCCGAGATATTGTTGGATCAGGCGAATAGACGAATGCTTGTAATTTGTCAATTAACTCCCTTGCAGTTGAAGCTGTAACCAGGATTTGCCTCGCCGACTGTGAGATGAAGTTTTTTTCTACTGCTTGATCAAGAAAAGACAACAAACCATCAAAAAAATTATTGACATTTAACAAACCAATGGGTTTCCGATGGATGTTTAGCTGTGCCCAAGAGGTGATTTGAAATATCTCCTCTAATGTACCATAACCACCAGGCAAAGCTATAAATGCATCGGACTTAACAACCATATGTGCAATACGCTCATGCATGCTAGAGACCTGTAACTCTTCCCCGATTGTATTGCCTACGATATCTCGTATAACTAATGGTTTAGGGATAATGCCGAGTACTTTGCTCCCTCCTAGGGATGCAGCTGTCGACACACACCCCATTAACCCAAGACTACCCCCTCCATAAATCAAATGAATACCCCTCGCAGCTAATGTCCTACCAAGATCTAGAGCTGCTGTTGTAAACTCTCCATCTTTACCAAATTGCGATCCGCAAAATACGCATATATTGCGGAATCGCCGAATTGGTGTTTTCTCCATTTCTACAAGTGCTCTAACTTTGTGTAAGACAATGATGCAAGTATGCTTTTCAAGTGCAAGACAGGTTATAGAATGACCTTTGAAAATATACAGAATTGATATATACACACGTAAAAGTCTCAAATTTGACATACGGGGACATAATTTCGGTGGGGATTATTCGATGCAGATTTATCGGCCCAAGATTTGAAAAAATGAGATATGCTTTCAGAACGGTTTGACAAAACCTACACACTTGTCTCCCACGTGAAGCATGAAAAATGGACATCTACTTTCGGTGGGGTTTGACAAAACCGTCACAATTGTCTCCCACATGAAACATGAAAAATGGAGATACACTTTCGGTGGAGGTTGACAAAACCTCTACACTTGTCTCCCATGTGAAGCATGAAAAGTAGAGATATACTTTCGGCAGAGGTTGACAAAACCTCCACACTCGTTTCCACGTATGCTTATGACATGGGGTAGTCATATGGTTTGTCAAAAAGAAAACTTGAAATTAAACAAACAAAATCAACAAACAACAACAACACAAAAAACAATATTGATAATCAGATCAAACGAAACAAGAAAGAAATAAAATTCGACAACAACAACACACATTCAAATATACAAGTAGTTGTGATTGTGGCTCACATCTTCCTCTGGTTTTACGTCCAGTAACGGCTGAAATGCCTTCTGATGCGTTCGAAACTAGCAAGTATACTAGTCGCACAAGTAATAAAGTGATGAGTAAGATATCGTTCCCACGAGGATTGATTCTAATTGAATTTGTTATTTCCAGCAACAATTAACTAAATGGGGGGTTTTGTTGTTTGATTAACTAGATGTAAAACTGAATACGACGGTAATTAATGAATAACACAATGCAAACTTAATTGAAATGGGAATTAATCAATGATAGAAATCTGGTTAAGGGATCATTCTCCACAACAAGATATGGATTTGCGAATTAATTGTAGAATTATCATCCAATTACACCATTGAAATTATCAACCGTAGATAACAATAAGCTCTGTTATCCCAATCTTTCCTTACTTTGTTGTTAAATAAAAAAGGCTCTTTATTTAATCTCTATCCATCAAACAACCTAGAACAAGCTCTCTAAATTTAATTCAATGGATGCATTACGATAAGAAAGATAGGTTGATCTAAGCAATAAAACACACAAGCTCGGATTATTTAACTTAGGTTGTATTCCAATACAATTAAATCCGAGAAGATGGTTGACTAGCAGAGGTGAAATTGAAGGATTTTACTCCATTTTTGTGCAAGTTGCTCCAAAACTCCTACAAATATCAAAACCACACAAAAACATAAAAAATACCAAGGAATATAGCAAAGAAACATGGACGAATTGATATGAAAATGATATATAAATAGACACTTAACAAATTTCCCCACACTTAGACTTTGCTAGTCCTCGAGCAACTACGACAATATGAAATAAAACTAAACCCAAACAGAATCAACAAAAAATTAAAACACACAAATGCTTCATCTTGCAAATAGGCCTCAAAGATTGTACTTAATTATAACCCAAGGAATACTTCAAAAGAATGCACTTGATCAAGAATTTTATCTCAAAAATTAGTTTCGCTTCACTTCAATTCCTCAAGTGTGTGTGTGTAGAGCCATTCTCACCTAATCACTTGTAACCCGGATGAGTTTATGCATAAAAATGAATCAGATTTAATATTGAAGATGTGTGTATAAATGAACTCCATAGGCCTGCTTTTCAAGTCACTCTCCACTAATGTAGACATGCACAACAACCAAGGATCAAGTAGGACTTTATTAGGCTTGTAACGTTTGGCTTGGGTGAAGGTATGATAAAGGATAATAATTTGGCTCAAATCACCCACAAACACATAATCATTCAAGACTATGTAGAGCTCAACCCTATAACACAACTTCATTTCAATTCACCAGGTTACTCCCCCAAACTTATTTAGAACACTCAATCTTTTTTTTTTTTTTGCAGAAAACAAAAGAAAAACTACACCCCCACACTTTGTTGTTTCATTCTTTTTAAGAACACTTAAGGGTATAGATCTCTTATTCTTCTTCTTTTTTTCTTTTTTTTTTCTTCTTCTTTTTCTCTTTTTTTTTTTTTTTATTACACTTCCCCTCCCCCACACTTAAACAACACATTGTCCTCAATGTGTAAGTACGTGGACGATAAGTACAGATTGGTTTTTTTTATGTTTTTCTTTTTTTTTTTAAACACAATAGAACTCACTTGTATTGCTCATGACACATCCCAACCTCCTCTAACTTCCAAAAACCAGAACATAGCTCAAAATTTAATTGTGAACGATCTACATGCTCATAGGTAAGGGATAAACTGTTTGGAATAAATTCATTTGAGGTTAGGAAATCTTTTAGTGAGTTAACAAAGAAAAAGGCTTACAAAGGATCAAAGGGGTAACTAGGGATCAATTTCAGTCAAGGTTGGCTATTAAGGCTCAAACGGTCCAAAGATGGCCTAAATCATTTCCCCAATGTTGCACAGTCTATGATTTCGCCTCGAGTGACCATCAAACAAGTTCTAGAATTCATTGAAATCTGAAGAAACATTTAAATTACATAAACTTTCTCTAAGTGAACAAATAACTCAGTGATAATAGCTTAGTGCTCAATGTTGCGCAAGAATCAAAAGCAAAGCGAAAACCAATAGACATTTCAAGCACACAGATCCATGCATCATTTATCATTTTCCAAGAGTTATTCTTAATTCAATCATTACCTTATCATTGACCCACAAAATGCAAGAAAAGAGGTACGTGGCGTTGTTACACCTGAGTCAAGATTCTATATTTCAACAATCCTTAGGACCAGTAGCCCGCAGACTTAAGGTTTCCAGCCTATATAACTTTATTATGAAATAACAAAACAAGAAACAAGACACTTCAAACAACATGAAATAAACAAACTACAGATTTATTGAGAGAGAATGCGTTTCAAAAGTTAAGAAAACCCCATATTCTGCCATTCTCAGGTTTTTCCACAATTGTTTTTTTTGAATCGAAACTGATAAAGATAAAAACATATAACAACTCTAAATTACGCAAAACTAAACTCACTCATAAAATAACAAAGTTCAACAAGTCAGCAAACAAAAAACAAGTTAGTTAGAATGGGTCTACAAAGTTTAGAAGTTAGCCTCCTTATTCAGCCATTATGGATTGAAGAGATCCAGAATGCGTTTCAAGAGAACTGGAACTTTTTAAGCCACCACTCTAAAAACCGAGATTAGAAAATATTACCTGGGACGAAAGAAATAACCTGAAAAAGCTCAAAAGAAACGACATGAAAAATCTCAAATAAACACACTAAAAAGAAAGCAAACAAAAACGAAGTAAACCAGCAAATAGAGATTACAGATGGAGGGTTAAATCCAGTTGACGCCTTTTGTTGCCTTCTCCAAACCAATTTCTGCGAGCCATTGTTGGATCAGGTGAATAGACGAATTCTTGTAGTTTGTCAATTAACTCTCCTGCATTTGAAGCTGTAACCAACATTTGCATTGCTGACGGTGAGATGAAATTTTTTTCTACAGCTTGATCAAGAAAGGACAACAAACCATCAAAAAAATTATTAACATTTAACAAACCAATGGGTTTCCGATGGATGTTTAGCTGTGCCCAAGAGGTGATTTGAAATATCTACTCTAATGTACCATAACCACCCAACAAAGCTATAAATGCATCGGACTTAACAACCATATGTGCAATACGCTCATGCATACTAGAGACCTGTAACTCTTCCCCGATTGTGTTGCCTACGATATCTCGTACAGCTAATGGTTTAGGGATAATGCCGAGAACTTTGCTCCTCCTAGGGATGCAGCTGTTGACACACACCCCATTAACCCAAGACTACCCCGTCCATAAATCAAATTAATATCCCTCGCAGCTAATGTCCTACCAAGATCAAGAGCTGCTGTGGTAAACTCTCCATCTTTACCAAATTGCGATCCGCAAAATACGCATATATTGCGGAATCGCGGAATTGGTGTTTTCTCCATTTCTACAAGTGCTCTAATCTTGTGTAAGACACGTTAGATATTATGCTTTTCAATTGCAAGACAGGTTATGGAATGACATATGAAAAATGCAGAATGTATATATACACCCATAAAACTCTCAAATTTTGACACATGGGGACATACTTTCGGTGGGGGTTGCTCGATGCAGATTTATCGCCCCAAGATTTGAAAAAATGAGATATGCTTTCGGCGAGGTTTGACAAAACCTACACACTTGTCTCCCACTTGAAGCATGGAAAAGGAGATACACTTTCGGCGGGGGTTGACAAAACCCCCACACTTGTCTCCCACGTGAAGCATAAAAATTAGAGATACACTTTCGGTGGAGGTTGACAAAACCTCCACACTTGTCTCCCACGTGTACTTATGCCATAGGGTAGTCATATGGTTTGTCAAAAAGAAAACTTGAAATTAAAACAAACAAAATCAACACACAACAACAACACAAAAACAACATTGATAATCAGATCAAACGAAACAAGAAAAAAAATCTACAACAACAATACACATTCAAATATACAAGTAGTTGTGATTGTGGCTCACATCTTCCTCTGGTTTTACGTCCAGTAACGGATGAAACGCCTTCTATGAGTCGGGGATTTGCTTCCCATCCAGTTTTCTTATAAACTGGCAAACAGGGTCGTTTTTTAGTCAGATTCCCTAGACTATAACACTGCAATTCATCACGAAATTGTGTCCATAGATTAAGCAATTCACGCTGAACAAGTCCACAAGAATGTGACTCGAGAGTTAACAAAACAGTATCCAGCGACTCATTACTCAAACCATTCTTAATAAATGAAAGTTTATCTTCTCTATTCCTGGACGCAAAACATAATGAACGAAAAGTCTGGTTACAATTCCATCTAGCACATTTATAACATACTTGTAACCTTTTCGCTCTTCGCCTCTTGGCGTAGTAGCTCTTTCCTAGACCAGGCATGTATTTGCGAGATTAATGTCCGGCTCACCGGACAATCTCACCTTGGCTTCGATAAGCCATCGGATATCAGCAGGCACATTTAGGAGCATCAATGCCCAAAGTCTAGTCATCCGTACTTATAAATTTTAAACACAGCATTTTGAGGAAGTGAAGGGAAATATTTACGAAGGTTCGATAGAAAGATATCAGCATCCATTGAAGATAATAAAAGGAGAGATATTACCGATAATGCGATTGAGTTTGTTCTTCTCCCAGATATGCACGTTTCAAAACCTTCGAACAATGGCTTCAACTCCCGTTTGAATGTTTCCTCAAGCTGTTGCACAAATGAATTCGAAGTACGAAATAATCAAATTAAACAAAACAAAGGAAAAGAAAAGAGCATAAATGAAACTAAAGGCACATAAAAGAGATAACAACACGATAGCAAACAAAAGTAAAAAAAAACAAGTAAAAAAAAATATAAAAACAAATAAGACAGATGGCAAAGAGAGATAAAACCTGATTAATTTGATGGCCTATGAAAGGAAACTCCTCGAGACACAAAAATCGATCATTATTACCTCATTTTATTTTTCTTTTCTTCTTTTTTTTTATTTTTCAAAAACATTGGGTTGCCTCCCAATAAGCGCTTGGTTTAACGTCCTCAGCCCGACGTTGGTTTCATCATGGGAGGATCCAATCTCCGCTGTGCTTCTCTAGTGGGCTTGGATCCTTCTTCGAACAAGAAATGGTGCAAGCATATGGCTGGGCCTTGGATGTTAGCAATCGTCAACTTAATAGCTGTTTTGTGAACTCTAAGTACTCGGACGCGTTTCTCTTCTTGCAGTGGTGCAAGGCCCATTTCTATTGTAACTAGCAAAGGATCTTTGTCACCCAAAAGCACATGCCTCATATAATCTGGAAGTAGCTTAAGCTCCAAGGTATTGGCTTTCATCACAGAAGGAAGAAGTTTCTCATCAGATGAAAGCAATTCAACGTACGAAACATCATACCTGTTTGTGATTATAGCTATAGTCTCATCTAAGCATGCCATAGCTTCCTCCATTTCTTTGGAGACTTGTATCAACCTTCCTGGTTCTTTGAAATTTTATGTCCCTATGTGCTCACTAATAGCCATTTCCAATCCATCCTTGCGAGTTAACTCAAAATATTGTTGTGACAAAGAATCAATAATATCAACTGCAAAAACAGAATGCAAGTCACTAGGGTACCTCATTGCCTCGAAAATATTGAAACGGATCACTTTTGCATCAAACTCCATGGTGAAAGTGCCATCATGAACATCAATCTTGATTCTAGCAGTTTTCGAGAATGGTCTCCCTAAAAGAATCGGTGTTGGATTAGGAGATGTTTCATCCTCTATTTTAAGAACACAAGAGTCTGCTGGGAAAACCAATTGATTCACCTGCACAAGCACATCTTCCCCAACTCTTTTGCGATATGCATTAAAATGATCAGCAAACTGAATGGTAATACCAGTTTTCGCAAAAGGTCCAAGATTAAAAGAAGCATAACTAAATGGCATGACATTAATAGATGCTTCTTAAATCTAAAATAAACTCTTTCAAAACATGGTTTTACCAATGGTGATGGAATGGTGATCGTACCTGGATTATTGCATTTCGGAGGAATTTTTCTTTGTAGTACAGCTGAACCATTTTCTCCCACACTTACTTTCTCATTCCCTTTTAACTTTCTCTTGCTGGTGCATAACTCTTTGAGACATTTTGTATAACAAGGTACTTGCTCGGTAGCATTCAAAAGTGGTATACTCACCTCGATTTTGCGAAAAGTTTCTAGGATTTTCTGTTCTTGTTCCTCCTTCTTCGATTTTACAAATCTACTAGGAAAAGGTGGAGGAGAAACATATGAAGGAAGGAGGGTTATAGGATTTACCTGAGAAGTCAATGTTTTGTTCATGGTGGAAGTGGTGTCATCTCCTTCATCCGTTTGTGATTTCCTTGGCAAGATATCTAATTGCTCTCCACCTTGCGAAGTTATCGCATAGCGTCTCGCTTGGATTGATCACAGTTGAGAAGATAAAATTTGTTCTGAGTCTTGGACCTCGAATTTGTCATGCTAGTAGCCAATTGGTCCCAATTTGATTTGCAGGTTTTGGATAACCTTGCCCCAGTTTCCTGCTGGAATTGCATTGTGTTTAGTGGGCAAGTGCATTAAACAATACATCTCGAGACACATACCTGAGTTTTGCGAAGATGGGTTGCGGTGGCTGGATGTGGCAGTGGTGCGTGGTTGCATTTGAAAGGTTGCTGCATTAGGTTGATTGAAACTTTGTGGCCGATTTGGTATCACATTTGGAGTGATAGGTTGATGATTCCAGTAACTGAAATTATGTTGATCTTCCCATCCAGCATTGTAAGTGCTAGAGAAAGGATCATACCATTGCCTCGTTTGTCCTGGAAATCCACCCATGGCATGGGCTTGTTCCATATATACTTCTTGTAAAGTTGGATACATGTCGATTGGATGCTCCATCGTAGAATATATCCCACATTCATAAGATTTTTGCATATCTCCTACAGCCCATGTTTTCCACAAGAGAGGTTAGCTCAGAAAGTTGTTGTTCAATGTTCGGAGTGCTTACCTCATTTATTGTTCCATGGTACTTGTGACTTACAAATCCGCTACTGAATTGATAGAAGTTTAATGCCCATGTTGTCTAAACACAAAACAATAGGAAAAGAAAAACCAAAGAAAATATGAATCAACAATGAAAAACAAAAATAAACAAATCGATAGAAAATCAATCCCCGGCAACGGCGCCATAAACTTGATGTGTTCGAAACTAGCAAGTATACTAGTCGCACAAGTAATAAAGTGATGAGTAAGATATCGTTTCCCACGAGGATTGATTCTAATTGAATTTGTTATTCGAAAGCGAAAACAGAATAAATGGGGGGTTTTGTTGATTGATTAACTAAACTCAAATCGAAAGCAAATGAAGAATAATACAATGCAAAGTTAAAATCAATTGAGAGATACACAATGAAAGAAATCTGGTTAAGGGATTATTCTCTACCACAAGATATGGATTTGCGAATTAATCACAGAATTGTCATCCAATTACACCATTGAAAATTATCAACCGTAGATAACAACAAAGCCTCTGTCTATCCCAATCTTTCCTTACTTTGTTGTTAAATAAACACAGGCTCTTTATTTAATCTCTATCCATAAAAACCAACCTAGAACAAGCTCTCTAAATTTAATTCAATGGATGCATTACAATAGAAAGATAGGTGATCTAAGCAATAAACACACAAGCTCGGATTATTTAACTTAGGTTATATTCTCCAATTGCAATCTCTGATCACAATTTTGCTACTAATGATTAGAAATTCAAGACAATTACGGATAAAGATTTCTAGTCTAGCAATAGACAATATCCAGATTATATTCAGTTGGCCACCCAAATACAATCCAGCAAGCAATCATAAACATTAAACATGGGAAAATACAAGCAAACTTCAATTAGAGAATTGGATAACAATTCCTTGCACAATCAATTCACAAAAACTATATCAAGGGCTTTGAAATCACCCTCAAACCAATTCAGATTCAGTTACACATGTTTAAGAACGTGGTAAATACAATACAATATGGAGACTTTCCAGAAAATGAGAGGGAAAGGGAAACTTAGCAAATTTGATGAAATCTATTAGGATTTGTAGTTCTTCCTCTTTCCAAGCCTTCAATCTCTTTCAAGAACTCCAAGAGATGAGAGAAATCCAAAGATGCAGCCTCCTCCACGTTCTCCCCTCTTCAAGTTATGAAAATAAAACCCTAAAATGTGTTAAAATACTCTGCTACAGTAACGTGCAAAGGGTCCCGTATCTATACCTGTTACAGTGATGTGGGAATTACATTTCTACACTTTCTTAACACTGTTTGATTACAAACTTTCGGTACACTGAATGAGTTAATTAAACCGTAATTTCTCCAAAAAAATAGACTTCGGTAGAGCTTTTCAACGGTTATATTGATATGTCATTCGGGTTCATTGTATATCAATACAATTAAATCCGAGAAGATGGTTGGATAGCAGAGGTGGAAAATGAAGGATTTTACTCCCTTTTTTGTGCCAAAGTTGCTCCAACACTCCTACAAACATCAAAACCACACAAAAACATAAAAATACCAAGGAATATAGCAAAAGGAAAATGGACGAATTGATATGAAAATGATATATAAATAGACACTTATCACCTTCTATGAGTCGGGGATTTGCTTCCCATCCAGTTTTCTTATAAACTGGCAAACAGGGTCGTTTTTAGTCAGATTCCCTAGACTATAACACTGCAATTCATCACGAAATTGTGTCCATAGATTAAGCAATTCACGCTGAACAAGTCCACAAGAATGTGATCGAGAGTTAACAAAATATTATCCAGCGACTCATTACTCAAACCATTCTTAATAAATGAAAGTTTGTCTTCTCTATTCCTGGACGCAAAACCTAATGAACGATAAGTCTGGTTACAATTCCATCTAGCACATTTATAACATACTTGTAACCTTTTCGCTCTTCGCCTCTTGGCGTAGTAGCTTTTTTCTAGACCAGGCATGTATTTTGCGAGATTAATGTCCGGCTCACCGGACAATCTCACCTTGGCTTCGATAAGCCATCGGATATCAGCAGGCACATTTAGGAGCATCAATACCCAAAGTCTAGTCATCCGTGCTTTATAAATTTTAAACACAGCATTTTGAGGAAGGTTCGACAGAAAGATATCGGCATCCATTGAAGAAGAGAAAAGGAGAGATATTACCGATAATGCGATTGAGTTTGTTCTTCTCCCAGATATGCACGTTTCAAATCTTCGGGCAATGGTTTCAGCTCCCCTTTGGATGTTTCCTCAAGCTATTGCACAAATGAATTCGAAGTACGAAATAATCAAATTAAACAAAAGGAAGGAAAAGAAAAGAGCAGAAACGAAACTAAAAACACATAAAAGAGATAACAACACAATAACAAACAAAAGTAAAAAACAAGTAAAAACAAATAAAGACAAATAAGACAGATGTCAAAGAGAGATAAAACCTGATCAATTTGATGGTCTACGATAGGAATCTCCTCAAGACACAAAAATCGATCATTATTACCTTATTTTATTTTTCTTTTCTTTTTTTTTAATTTATTTTGCAAAAACATTGAGTTGCCTCCCAATAAGCGCTTGGTTTAACATCCTCAGCCCGACGTTGGTTCCATCATGGGAGGATCCAATCTCCGCTGTGCTTCTCTAGTGGGCTTGGATCCTTCTTCGAACAAGAAATGGTGCAAGCATATGGCTGGGCCTTGGATGTTAGCAATCGTCCACTTAATAGCTGTTTTGTGAATTCTAAGTACTTGGACGCGTTTCTCTTCTTGTAGTGGTACAAGGCCCATTTCTATTGTAACTAGCAAAGGATCTTTGTCACCCAAAAACACATGCCTCAAATAATCTGGAAGTAGCTTAAGCTCCAAGGTATTGGCTTTCATCACAGAAGGAAGAAGTTTCTCATTAGATAAAGGCAATTCAATGTACGAAACATCATACCTGTTTGTGATTATAGCTTTAGTCTCATCTAAGCATGTCATAGCTTCCTCCATTTCTTTGGACACTTGTATCAACCTTCTTGGTTCTTTGGAATTTTCTATCCCTATGTGCTCACTAATAGCCATTTCCAATCCATCCTTGCGAGCTAACTCAAAACATTGTTGTGGCAAAGAATCAATAATGTCAACTGCAAAAACAGAATGCAAGTCACTAGGGTACCTCATTGCCTCAAAAATATTGAAACGGATCACTTTGCCATCAAACTCCATGGTGAAAGTGATGAACATCAATCTTGATTCTAGCAGTTTTCGAGAATGGTCTCTCTAAAAGAATTGGTGTTGGATTATGAGATGTCTCATCCTCTATTTTAAGGACATAGAAGTCTGCTGAAAAAACCAATTGATTCACCTGCACAAGCACATCTTCCACAACTCTTTTGGGATATGCATTAAAATGATCAGCAAGTTGAATGGTAATATCAGTTTTCGCAAGAGGTCCAAGATTTAAAAAAGCATAAATAAAATATGGCATGACATTAATAGATGCTTCTAAATCTAACATAGCTCTTTCAAACTTGGTTTTACCGATGGTGCATGGAATGGTGAATGTACCTGGATAATTGCATTTCGGAGGAATTTTTCTTTGTAGAACAGCTGAAACATTTTCCCCCACACTTACCTTCTCATTTCCTTTCAACTTTCTTTTGTTGCTGCATAACTCCTTGAGACATTTTGCATAGCGAGGTACTTGCATGATAGAATCCAGAAGTGATATATTTACCTCGATTCTGCGAAAAGTTTCCAGGATTTTCTGTTCTTGTTCCTCCTTCTTCGATTTTGCAAATCTACTAGGAAAAAGTGGAGGAGTAACATATGAAGGAATGAGAGTAATAGGATTTACCTGAGAAGTCAATGTTTTGTTCTTGGTGGAAGTGGTGTCATCTCCTTCATCAGTTTGTGATTTCTTTGCCAGGTTTTGGATACTTGCCCCTGTTTCCATTTGCTCTTCACTTCGAATTTGCTCTTCACTTCGCAAAGTTATCACACAAGCATTCTCTCTTGGATTGATCAACGTTTGAGAAGATAATTTTGCTGAGCATTGGCCCTCAAATTTGCTCATGCTAGTAGCCAATTGTCCCATTTGATTTGCGAGGTTTTGGATACTTGCCCCAGTTTCCTGCTGGAATTGCATTGTGTTAGTTGCAATTTCATTAACAATATCCTGGAGGACATACCTGAGTTTTTCTGAGTTTGGTTTTGGTGCTGGTTGTGCTGGGTTGGTGAATTGTTGCATTGAAATGTTGCTGCACTCTAGGTTGATTGAAACCTTGTGCCATTGGTATGCCATTTGGGCGATGGTTGATGTTCCATAATTAAAATTAAGGGTGATCTCCCCTGCCAGCATTGTAAGTGCTAGAGAAAGGATCATACCATTGCCTCGTTTGTCCTGGAAATCCACCCATGGCATTGGCTTGTTCCATATATTCTTTTTGTAAAGTTGGATACATGTCGATTGGATGCTCCATCGTAGAATATATCCCACATTCATAAGATTTTTGCATATCTCCTACAGCCATGTTTTTCCACAAGAGAGGTTAGCTCAGAAAGTTGTTGTTCAATGTTCGGAGTACTTACCTCATTTACTCTCAGGGTACTTGTGGCTCAAATCCGCTACTAAATTGATAGAAGTTTACTGCCATGTTGTCTAAACACAAACAATCAGAAAAGAAAAACAAAGAAAATATGAAGCAACAATGAAAACAAAATAACAAATCGATTAGAAAATCAATCCCCGGCA
This sequence comes from Boswellia sacra, assembly GCA_013180625.2. Lineage (NCBI taxonomy): Eukaryota > Viridiplantae > Streptophyta > Magnoliopsida > Sapindales > Burseraceae > Boswellia > Boswellia sacra. The sequence goes on along the minus strand of SNVD02010359.1, from coordinate 17,113 downwards.
ACGGCGCCAAAAACTTGATGCGTTCGAAACTAGCAAGTATACTAGTCGCACAAGTAATAAAGTGATAAGTAGATATCGTTCCCACGAGGAGTGATTCTAATTGAATTTGTTATTCCACAAATTACTACACTAAACATGGGGGGGATTTTTTGTTGTGTGTGTAGTCTTACTAAATGAAATAAGAATGCAAGTAAAGAATCACAAAACAGAAAGTAAATTTGAATGAAAAATCAATGGGAGAAAGCTGGTTAAGGGATCCTTCTCTACCACAAGATATGGATTTGCGAATTAATTTTAGAATTGTCATCTAATTACAGCATTGAAGTTATCAACCGTAGATAATAACAAGCTCTATTACCCCAATCTTTCCTTACTTTGTTGTTAAATAAAACCAGCTCTTTATTTAATCTCTATCCATTAAATCAACCTAGAACAAGCTCAATCTGAGTTTAATTTTTTTTTTTTTTGTCATAATGGATGCATTATTGATAAGAAAGACTAAAGTGTGATCTAAGCAATAAACCCACAAGCTCGGATTATTTAACTTAGGTTATATTCTCCAATTGCAATCTCTGATCACAATTTTGCTACTAATGATTAGAAATTTAAGACATTACGGATCAAGATTTCTAGTCTAGCAATAGACAACAACCAAATTATATTCAGTTGGTCACCCAAATCAATCATCAGTCGATCATAACGTAAATTGGAGAATACAGCAACTTCATTAAGAATTGGATAACAATTCTTACACCATCAACTTTACAAAACCATATCAGGGGCTTTTGAATTCACCTCACATTCAGATTTCAGTTATACATGTTTCAGAAACGTGGTAAGAATACAATACAACATGGAGACATTCCAGAAATGAAAGGGAAGGGAAAAACTTAGCAAATTTGATGTAATTCTCTTTGGATTGTAGTTCTTCCTCTTTCCAAGCTTCCTTTCTCCTTCAGAACTCCAAGAGATGAAAGAATTCCAGAGCTGAAGCCTCCACCACGTTCTCCCCTCTTCAAGTTCTCAAAATAAAACCCAAAAATGTGTTTAAATACTCTGCACTAGTAACGTGTCTAACAGTGTCCCTATTATCCATGCTACATTGGGGTGATGTGCTGGAATACGGTTTCTACACTTCTTACACTGTTTTGATTACAATACTTCGTACAATCTGATGGATTCATTAAGCCGTAAAATTTTCGCCAAAAAGTAACTTCGAGATCTTTTCAACGGTGTATGATATGTCATCTGGATTCATTGTATAGTCAATACAATTAATCCATAGAATAGATGGTTGGCTAGCAGGTGAAAATGAAGGGTTTTACTCCATTTTTGTGCAAGTTGCTCCAAAACTCCTACAAACATCAAAATCACACAAAAACATAAAAATACCAAGGAATATAGTAAAGAAACATGGACGAATTGATATGAAAATGATATATAAATAGACACTTATCAAGTTACCACTTGGATATTAGTGGAGTTACCACTTGTATGTTAGTGGAGCTACCACTTATGTGTGTGTGCCCATGTGAGAAATATGTTTTCATTTTTAATTAGGTACAATTACATTAATGACCATTCATACTTCTCTATAAATAGGCATCCAACATTGTAATGTAAATGATGAAGAATAATAGAACAAGGAAATCCTCTCATTTCTCCTTCTTTCTTCTTTCTTTATTCTACCATTATTTGCTTTGCATTCTAGGAGTAATTCACATTTCCTTCACCTCCTTTTGTTACTTATATTACATATAAGTAACCTTCATTATACCACTTATATTAATCCATACCCTTATTCACTTAAATTATAAAACGTTATCAGCACGAATTATTTTTCCAAAGGTATGTTGTTTATCTTACCATATTCTTTCAATTATTATTCGATCAATTTTTCTTAATTTGTTCTTGTTAATATTAAATAAATGTTAACTACCTTATGAGTATGCTCTGTGGTTGCCATTATATTGGATCTTCCACATCAGAAAATAAGGCTAGTTTTATAATATTAAAATCATCTTATTATCCATCTTACTTTATTATGTTCATATTCTTGTTGTATTATTTGTGTCATCATTTATGTTTCAAATTTATTTGTTTATAGCCGCGACTTAAAGTTTTCTGGCCTAAATTCATTTGGTCGTGACTTTAAGTCTTTTGGCAATTAATTTACATTACTTGTGTTATTATTTAAACTCAATATTAATCCAACTCAGAACCTGAAGTTCTAATTCCTAATGATTAAATTTGTTCATTTTGATTAGATAATGGCAAATTTCAAAAAATTGATGTTTGAGCCATTGTTGCATAATGGAGACAATTATTCAGATTGGGCTGATGATGTTGTACTTCACTTGAATTCCATGGGCATCGGACACACCATAACAAATGAAAATACTGCATCCCTGCAGGATCAGTCTAAGGCCATGATATTATTGCGTCATCATTTAAGTAAAGGCCTGAAATCCGAATATACAACTATAACTGATCCATTAGCTCTTTGGAACAATTTGAAAGAAAGATTTGATCAGCAAAGAACAATAATATTGCCAAGGGCCCGATTCCAATGGCAGAATTTGAGACTTCAGAATTTCAAAACAATAAGCGAATATAACTCAGCCATGTTCAGAATTGTATCTCAATTGAGGTACTGTGGGCAAACTGTTACTGAAGAGGAGATGTTAGAGAAAACACTATCTACATTTCATCCCTCCAACATGATACTGATGCAACAATATCGAGAGCGCAAATTTAAGAAATACACTGAGTTGATATCATGTCTTTTAGTTGCTGAGCAAAACAATGAAATCCTATTGAAAAATCATCAATTACGTCCCACTGGATCTACAGCATTTCCTGAAGTGAATGCTATGTCATTTAATAAACGTGGTGGCAAGAGTGGTCGTGGTTTTGGCAGAAAAATGTTTCAACCTAGAGGTGGCCATTTCAAGAAATTTAAACCAAACCACCAGAAGTGGAACAGAAATGACTCGACATATGACAAAGAAAAAGGTCATCAACTCAAACCACAAAGAAGCAATGAAAGTACTTGCTATAGATGTGGGGCAAAGGGCCATTGGTCACGTACTTGCCGTACACCAAAGCATTTAGTGGATCTATATCAGGCTTCCATAAACGATAAGGGAAAGAATGTTGAGACAAATTATATAGATGACCCAGTGGGTGACACTGATTTTGATATCTCAGATTTCTTTCCTAGTTTAGATGAAGCTATTGGCCAGATAATGATTACTGAAAATGCCCCAGCCAACTGAATAACTATTACTTTCTCGCTTTTGTTATATTTTGTAATGATGTCCTATTTTAATTTTTTTTTGTTTTGATCTATCTTTTATGTACTTTCTTTATAAATAGTTTTGATATGCTTTTGTTTAGCATAAAATCATATCTAATGTGAACTTTTGTAATGAAAGGGAATGGACATCAAGACTTTATCTTTGCCTAAAAATGATGGAAATCTATGCCTAGTTGATAGTGCAACCACACATACAATTCTTAAAGATAAAAAATATTTCCTAAATTTAACCTTTCTGGAAGTAAAGGTTAACACTATATCAGGGTCCGTAAACATGATTGAAGGCTCTGGAAGAGCCACAATAATGCTGACAAATGGTACTCAGTTGAATATTAATAATGCCTTATATTCAAGCAAATCCAGAAGAAATTTGCTCAGTTTCAAAGATATAAGACATAATGGATATCATATTGAGACATGTTGTGAAAATAATATTGAATTCCTTTGTATTACCTCAAATGTCTCAGGACAGAAATTAATATTAGAGAATTTGAAGCTTTCTCTTCTGGGTTATATTACACATATATAAGGTCCATTCAAACATACGCAGTTATGAAACAGAAGTTTAATGATCCTAAGACTTTTATGTTATGGCATGACCGTCTTGGTCACCCAGGATCATCAATGATGCGTAGAATTGTTGAGAATACAAATGGACACCCACTAAAGAGTCAGAAAATTCTTCTGTCTAATGAAACTACTTGTACCGCTTGTTCGCAAGGAAAATTGATTGTTAGACCATCTCTCTCTAAGATTGGTCAAGAATCCCCATCATTTTTACAAAGAATCCAGGGGGATATATGTGGACCTATTCATCCACCGAGTGGACCTTTTCGCTATTTTATGGTTCTAATTGATGCTTCTGCACGGTGGTCTCATGTATGTTTGCTATCAACTAGAAATATTGCATTTGCAAAGCTACTTGCTCAAATTATAAAATTACGGACACATTTTCCAGATTATCCTATTAGGTCCATACGTTTGGATAATGCTGGTGAGTTTACATCAAAAGTTTTTGATGATTATTGTATGTCCGTTGGAATTGATATTGAGCATCCTGTCCCATATGTCCATACCCAAAATGGTTTGGCAGAATCACTTATAAAGCGACTGCAGATAATTGCACGAACTTTATTATTGAGAACACAGTTGCCAACCTCTGTCTGGGGCCATGCTATTTTACATGCTGCATCATTGATCAGATTAAGGCCCACTGCTTATCATGAATATTCACCAATACAACTTGTACTTGGCCAACAACCCAATGTATCCCATCTAAGAATTTTCGGTTGTGCCGTACAAGTCCCCATTGCTCCCCCGAAGCGGACAAAAATGGGGCCTCAACGCAGGTTGGGGATATATGTAGGTTATAATTCTTCATCTATTATCAGATATTTGGAACCCATGACGGGTGATATTTTTACTGCACGATTTGCAGATTGTCATTTTGATGAGACAGTTTTCCCACCTTTAGGAAAAAAGAAAATGCCTCTCGAAGTTGGGCATGTGCCTCCTGAAAGAAATCTAGAACTTTCTTGGAATGTGAAAACATTGTCTCATCTTGATCCTCGCACATCTCAATGTGAAAATGAAGTGCAAAGGATGATATATCTTCAGACTATCGCTAATCAGATGCCAGATGCATTTACTGATGCAGCCAAGATAACAAAATCACATATACATACTGCAAATACACCAGCTCGAATTGAGATTCCTGTTGAGCAAACCCCTAAAGCAACAATGAATAATCAAACTGTTGCACGCCAGAAGCGTGGCAGACCCCTTGGATCAAAAGATGCTATCCCTCGAAAAAGAAAATTGATTAATAATGGTCCTGATATAAATAATGATCGAGCTAAAGAATCCACATTCTCTGATTTGTCTCTTGAAATGACAAATGTTCCTAAAGAGACACCTGCCACTGAAGAGGCACAAATTATTGATGAAATGCATGTTCCTGAAGTAACAGCTGAATTTAAAAATGAGGAAATTTCTATTAATTATGCTTATACTAGAGAAATGTGGAAACGTGATGAAATTGTCATTGACGATGTATTTTCATTTGCAGTAGCCACGAATATTATGAATGATGACTTTGAACCACACACAGTGGATGAATGTAGACAAAGGCATGACTGGCCTAAATGGAAAGAAGCAATTCAAACAGAATTATCTTCTTTGGCCAAACGTGAAGTCTTCGGACCTGTAGTCCAAACGCCTAAAGATGTCAAACCCGTTGGATATAAATGGGTATTTACTAGAAAACGAAATGAGAATAATGAGATTGCTAGGTATAAAGCCCGGCTAGTAGCTCAAGGTTTTTCTCAGAGACCGGGTATTGATTTTGATGAAACTTATGCTCCAGTAATGGATATTATCACTTTTAGATATTTGATCAGTTTGGCAGTTTCGGAAAAACTTCACATGCGCCTTATGGATGTGGTAACTGCTTACTTGTATGGTAAATTAGATTCTGATATATATATGAAACTCCCTGAAGGATTTAAATTGCCTGAAGCAATTAAAACACAACCAATGAGTATGTATTCACTTAAGTCGCACAGGTCCTTATATGGATTGAAACAATCTGGGAGAATGTGGTACAATCGTCTTAGTGAATACTTGATTAAAGAAGGGTACATTAATGATCCCATATGCCCTTGTGTGTTTATAAAAAGATCAGAATCTGGTTTTGCTATTATAGCAGTATATGTTGATGACATGAATTTAATTGGAACCCCTGAAGAAATCCAAAATGCGGCTGAATATTTGATGAGAGAATTTGAAATGAAAGATTTAGGAAAAACGAAATATTGTCTCGGCCTGCAGATCGAGCATAACTCTGACGGTATATTTATTTACCAATCAGCATATACAGAAAAGCTTTTGAAACGGTTTAATATGGATAAGGCTCATCCATTGAGTACCCCAATGGTTGTTAGATCTCTTGATCCTAAAAAGGATCCATTCCGTCCTAAAGAGGATGACGAACAGTTACTTGATCCTGAAGTACCATATTTGAACGCTATAGGTGCATTAATGTATTTAGTGCAATGTACTAGACCTGATATTGCATTTGCAGTTAATTTATTAGCAAGGTTTAGTTCCGCACCCACTAGACGGCATTGGAACGGGATCAAACATATTTTTCGTTATCTTCAAGGAACTATTGATCTGGGATTATTTTTCCCATATGAGCCTTCTGAAAATCCTGGATTGGTCGGATATGCTGATGCTGGTTATTTATCTGATCCCCATAAAGCTCGATCACAAACGGGATATGTTTTCACTTATAATGGGACCGTAATTTCATGGCGATCTACTAAACAGAGTTTGGTTGCTACTTCTTCTAACCACTCTGAAATACTTGCATTGCATGAGGCCAGCCGAGAATGTATATGGTTACGTTCTGTTATTCAACACATCCAGAATTCGTGCAAATTATCTCCTACTATAAATCTTCCAACAATCATATATGAAGATAATGCAGCATGTATTGCTCAAGTCCGAGGAGGATATATTAAAGGAGACAGAACAAAGCACATTTCACCGAAGTTCTTCTACACGCATGAACTTCAAGAAAGTCAAAAGATCGATGTGAAGCAGATACGTTCAAATGACAATCTTGCAGATTTGTTCACTAAAACTTTACCAACATCAACATTTGAGAAGCTAGTATACAAAATCGGTATGCGCGGCCCAACAAGCAATCAATTTGACAAGAGATCTTCTACCATGATCAGGGGAAGCATTGTGGACACATGTGTATTGTACTCTTTTTTCCTTCGATCAGGTTTTGTCCCACTGGGTTTTCCCAACAAGGTTTTTAATGAGGCAGTAAAACACGTTCAACACCACTTCATAATTTGTTGTATAATTGTATTTCTTTATTTTGGTTTTTATCCCATTGGGTTTTTCCTTAGTAAAGTCAAATACAATTAAGTGGTAAAATCCAAGGGGAAGTGTTATAAAATGTAAGTGGATTTACTACCACTTGCATATTAGTGGAGTTACCACTTGGATATTAGTGGAGTTACCACTTGCATGTTAGTAGAGTTACTACTTATGTGTGTGTGTCCATGTGAGAAATATGTTTTCATTTTTAATTAGATACAATTACATTAATGACCATTCATACTTCTCTATAAATAGGCATCCAACATTGTAACGTAAATGATGAAGAATAATAGAATAAGGAAATCCTCTCATTTCTCCTTCTTTCTTCTTTCTTTATTTCTACCATTATTTTGCTTTGCATTCTAGGAGTAATTCACATTTCCTTCACCTCCTTTTGTTACTTATATTACATATAAGTAACCTTCATTATACCACTTATATTAATCCATACCCTTATTCACTTAAATTATAAAACCAAGTAACCCTTAAAATTTGATAAATATGTTTACTTGATGCACTTAAAGACATGGGGGCAAGTTTCTTTCAAATAAAAATAACGATTTCGTTTAACGATCCTGATTTCCCCTTTTATCATATGTTATTGGAGTGGAATACAATCCATGATCAATGAAATTGCTTCTTAAGATTGCATGAGGATCTTGTTTTTGTCATTATCAAAGGATAGCCTGTGCTTTAATTGCGTGTAATTTCAGCATCCTTTTAGTGCTTTATTCTTTCATATTAGCTAACCTGGCGTGATGGCAATACCCTCAAAGTAGGAGCTAGTGTTACCGTTGGCATTGGTGACATGAAACAGAGCAAGGGCGGATATTCTGTTTGTTTCTTGTTTAAATCCTATTGAAAAGATCAGTTAGCAGATGAGGAGGACGCTTGTGTTCAAATCAAAGCTGTACATTTTAGGGTTTATTGTTGTTACGATTTTTGCATATGAATTGACACGTTCAAGAGGAGAATCGTCGAATTGTGTGACAGTATACAAAGAAGGCGGTGCACCGGCGGTGTTTCAATCACCAAAATGCCCTCGCTGGAAGCTTCCAAATCACGATTCCCGACAGCGCACAACGACCCGTTGTCAATTGGCCATGCTTCAGGGCCGAAGAAAATCTCAGGAGGATCGCACTTTTTGCGCTCTCGACCTTCACATTCCCTTCCCTGGTTGCTCTCCCTCTCTCTCTCTCTCTTTTTCTCTCTTTATATGTATATACGATTATTATGTATTTATAAATGTGCCGTAAGGTGGTAGGTAGGGATTTTTAGTTGCAAGATTAACTTGTGCTACAATTTGATTATTATGATATATTGGGAGTGCTTCTTTCTTTAAATCTAGTGTCGTGTGCGGTTGAAAAACACTTGTGTGTGGAAGTGAAGACAGTTAGCGACCACAACCGAACTGTAATATAATTTGAATGTTGGAGCAAGTGAAATTTCACGGAATAAAATTTTAGGAAAGCTATCTTGTCAAGATTGGCTACTTTTCTGAGTCTGACAATGGCAGCACCAAATTTTGCCTTAAAATTGGAATCGGAGGTTCCTCATTTTATTTTTCTTGTCATAAAAGAAGATTAGTAACTAGGGTTTTGTTGCAGACAACATCAATTCTAAAACACTGATTGTGTGATACCAACAGAATGAGGAAATGGTAGGAAACATGACTGGAAATTTAGGCTGTTATATCAGTTGCTTTAATTAATATAGAAGTTTGTAAATTACTGTGATCTAAGGGGATTTCTAAAGTGTTTGCTGAAATGTGTGGAATGGCATATTTGAAGCAGGTAGTAGAGGGATTAAGGAGGTCACTGTTGGAATTGTTGCAGTTTTTGATGGCCATAATGGTGCTGAAGCTAGTGAGATGGCTTCTAAACTTCTGCTTGAGTATTTTGCTTTGCATACATATTTTCTCTTGGATGCATCATATTCTGTTGCATTTAAGAGACCCAAAGGAAGGTTGCCAACTAAGGGAGAACAGGATATTCTTTTTCAAGTGCTTAATTGGGATGAAAAACTAGGTCGACATCAACTGAATTTTGAAAGGTACTTATATGTCCTTATTATTCCCATCTTTATTTTTATGACATATTCTATAAAAGTTGGTGCTTTTGTAGAGTTTCATGGGATATTATTATGTCTTTTCATATTTTCTGTTTTGTTAAGAATCTAGTTCACCTAAGAGCTTAAGTTTATTGGTGTGGACCTAATTAAAGTATTTAACCGTTAGTACACACTTTCATATGTAATGGCTTTACATGTACTTCCACATGGACTACACTTCACGTGTCTCATTGGGTATTACAAGTGAATCAAACATAACTAGTCTCATATGTACTTGCATGTGAACTAAGCCTCAATTGCCTCATTGAGTCGTACACGGTCTCACTATTAAGTCAAACATAACTAATCTCATGAGTTTTTATGCTATTAAATTAACATGAGGGGGGAAGTACCATATTAAGAAACCTCTTTATTTGAAACTTAAGCTTGTAGGTGTGAGCCTAACTATAGTATTTAACTTCTAATAGTTCTATTATTGCTATATCTTAATTACCATTTGTGATATGTATTGCTGAATTGTGAATTCTTTCACAGGTTTAAGTTCTCATTACCGGCAAATTTTGCTGATTCTTTTCACTTGGAAATTTTGAAAGAAGCTCTGTTGAGGGCAATCCATGATATTGATGCAACATTTTCGAAGGTAAGTTGAAATGTTGAATTGGTGTTTATCTGCTCCAGTGTTTTGGTGTATTGCATTACCTTTTCTCTTACATTGATATTTATTCTATTGGACCATGAAGGAAGCAACTAGAAAGAATCTTGATGCGGGCTCTACAGCCACAGTTGTACTAATAGCTGAAGACCAAATTTTAGTTGCCAACATTGGAGATTCTAAAGCACTTCTATGCTCTGAAAAATTTCAGTCCCCTGCAGAGGCTAAAGGTTAGAATGATTATTTAAATTGAATGATTTTTTCTGAAGTTCTTTCCATCTCATCATGTTGCTTTATGTAGTATTGTGAAGTATAATTGACCACAACATAGATTTGTTTTTCATATTTATAGAAACATGGTAATTTTTTTTTCTTCCGTGGTGCTTGAATATTGCAGCTACTTTATTAAGGTTATACAGGGAGCAAAGACGTAACGGTGCTGTTTCCCCATCAAAAGTTCGTAGTAGCTTTAAATTCGGAACCTCAGATGGACTATACCATTTCACTGTGAAGGAATTGACCAGAGACCATCATCCTGATAGAGATGATGAAAGGTTTCGAGTGGAAGCTGCTGGTGGCTATGTTCTTGAGTGGGATGGTGTGCCACGAATAAATGGTCAGTTGGCTGTTTCTCGAGCTATTGGTGATTTGTCTTATAAAAGGTGAGTTTCACAACCACTAGAAGAATATTTGTCCCTTTCTCCTCCAGTTGACATTTTAACTGCCAAATTAAGCTGTTTTATCCATTACCCTTCAATTGGATTCAGAGCAATTTTTACAAGGTTGTAATTTATTTTTTATTTTTTCAATTATCTTCAGTTATGGTGTTATCTCTGCACCAGAGGTGACAGGCTGGCAATCTCTTACTGCCAATGACAGCTATTTGGTAGCTGCCTCCGATGGTGTCTTTGAAAAACTGAGCTTGCAGGATGTTTGTGATTTACTGTGGGAAGTGCACAACGATGGTACAGTTGGATCAGGACTCTCTTCATCATGCTCATACTCATTAGCTGATTGCATAGTAAACTCGGCCTTTGAAAAAGGCAGCATGGACAATATGGCAGCTGTTGTAGTTCCATTAGGATCTACTTATGTTTCTCAAAACGTCCTGAGAGAAAGGTGTATAGAAGAGGGAGGTGTAGATTGCCCTAGCAAAGGACTGCAGAAGTTCATATATAAACAGTCAGGTAACTTCTCTGCTTGTAGATTTTCTGATAGATGAATGTTGCATGGTTATACAGGCCCTGGAAAATTGGTTTGTGAGAACACAGTCACATTTACAATATTTGACTTTAGAACTTATCACGTTTCCATTGTGCAGTTGGCCTTAATTTAAATAAAAAAGCTATAAAATTGCATTGTGGGAATTATTCTATGTTGGGCCCACTGCCTTCACTGTATGATTTGTGAGAGTACAACATAAAGAGCGTAAATATGAGGATTTTAATGTCTGTTGTTCTTATGAATATGAAGCTTCTTACAACTCTTATCTAATAAATGCATAATCTGACAACATTTTTTACTGACCTGGTTTTTCGGTTTCTCAAAACAGCAAAATTAAGTGATGGGAATATTACCATTGTAATATTATACTACTCATCATGTAGAGTGTGGTCATGATATGCTTATTCGTGTTCAGATTTTGGTATGTTACGCGTGAATGTGTCTAAGATGAGAATTTCTCTAATGATAATAAGACTGTTGTAGTAGTTGTGTCAAAGTGCATATGCTATGTTATGAACTTAACATGACAGAGTGATTGTTGTGCTTGTTCATGTTTGAATGATTTGTTGGCTATCTAATTGTTTTGTATTGTCTATTTGTTAATTAGCCGATTTTGTTTGTCCCTATGATCAGGTAACAACAAAGGTATTGACCTAGTGCAGTTGAAACATCCTCATCCACTTATGATTGCATTTGACAGGTTATTGGTAAGGATGGAAGTTTTAAGAATATTTTTGTTCATCTATTGCTTGATGCTAATTCCTTGTTTATCTAAATTTGGTTACTTTATCTTATTAATTTTTTGATCCATGATTCCACATTAAGGGATTTTGATTAGAAAGAAATAAATTAGCATACTCAGATATCTTGCTGGTTTATATATCTATGTGGCGCTTTCCCCCCCTTTTTTAAGGGACTCCTTTTTCTCTTGCGATGTGTAGCCTTTAGTTATAAGGATCTCTTGTTTTACTTCACAGAGTCAAGGTTTCTTCGGGTTTTCTGTTTATCATCAGACTGATTTCTCTGTTTTTTTTAATATGTGCAATTTGAAATTTCTTCTAGATTTTAATTGATGCCACAATATCAATTTGATTGATGAAAGTTGCAATTTTGCTGCTTAAATTTTTTTTTTTCGTAGACTTGATCTACTTTTTACTTTGATCGGTGAGAAAATTTGATTAACTAACTGCCTGAGGTTATTCAATTTAGTTTGCTGTTTTAGCAATTTTAGCATTTGAGACTGAAATATTCTTCGCTTAATAGGATTATAATTGTTGGGGCATGGACCAGTCGATACATTAAAAGTTTGTATGACTGATGATTGCTGCTCTCTCTCTCTCTCTCTAGGTTGAAGGAAAACGTGGAAGTTCTAGCTGTTTTTATTTGTCTGAGAACCTTAATGACAATGCAGAATCAACATTGGGCTCTCAAAAGGATGACCAGGAAGATTATGTGTATGACTTTTCACAGGCACTGCCTGACACCCTTGACCATCATTATGGTAAGTGAAGTTGTCTTGTGGATACTGCACCATTTTTCTCATGCTGAGATGCACATGGACATATGACTGTATGGATTTGAATTAAATTTGCTTCCTCTATCAAACTATCAAACAGTTTAAGCTATGTCAGTGAATTGGTAGTATTGTGTAATACTTGCACAATCTATGCAGATGTGTGTACTAAAAGAAAGCCACTTACAAAATTTTTGAAGAGGCTAAGGATGAGAGGGGTTGATTTTCCATTTTGTTGTGGGATATGGCTGATTCTTTCATTCTCTCAGGGTGTCACTTTTCTGTGTATATATATATTTTGTATTGTTATTATTTTGGGAGTTGCATTTTGAGCTTTGACGGTTTTGAATTCTGCTGTTTCTAATATTGACTTCTGGTTCGTCTATTTCTACATTTTTTTTTGTGCGCGCAACTTTTTTTAATCATATTTTAAGTTTCAGAAATAAAATATTTTTCTTCTTCTTATTCTTCTTCTTCTTATTATTATTAACATTTTTGCTGTTATTATTATAATATGGTATAGGTGGACCTTTGAATTCTTATAATAACCAGAATATATGCTTTCCTTTTGGGATGACTAAAGATCAATGCATCAACCCTGAAGGCTTCTCTAATTTCCTTGGTTTGCTTGAATCTATACCCTTCCACAATCCTGGTTCAGATAATGGATCAAATGAGTATTCAATGCCCGACTTCAGGTACCATATCTATTCTTTAACTATCCTTGTGAGCTTTAGCTTATGAAACTAGTAAATATTTAAAGGTTGTTTACGTAAAGAAATAAACTTGTAAGCGTTACATATAGGCACATGAGCAAAGCACTACCTTAATGCAGAAATGCATGTCTGACTTTTGACAGATATCATAGTTAGTTACATGATAGCCTTTTTGAAATGATGAAAGAGCACTGATCAATTACATCTGAGACACCTCTGGTACATGGAGTGTTGTGTTTATTTAGGCAATTCAAGCTTAGATAAGTGACTTGGTATGTGTCTATTTGTGCACTCATACATTTGGATGCTGTCCAGCACATAAAAGCATAAGCTAAATAGTTAAAGGACTGGGACTCATGGAAGCTGTTAAAGCCTATATGGAAGTTTTAGATTACAATAATTCTATTTTGAGAGGTGAATAATATGTATTTGTTATGATCCACATCAACTAAGTATGGATTAGTTGGTGGTGTTGTTAGGATCTCACATTGGCTAAGTATAAGATTAGTTGATGGCTTATAAGCCTATAGGCACCCTCCTTTTACAAGCCAGTTTTTAAGGGTGAGTTCTATCAATGGGTTTGTAACAATTGGTATCAGAGTTAGGCCACGTTACGGAAGGGGCGACCTGGAAAGGCAAGAGTGGGCCACCCAGAGTGGGCCGCTATGGACGTTGGTGTCGGCAGCGTGGTGATATGTTACAATCCACATCAACTAAGTATGAAATTAGTTGGTAGTGGTGTTAGGGTCCCACATCGACTAAGTATGCGTTTAGTTGGTGGCTTATAAGCCTATGGGCACCCTCTCTTTACAAGCCGGTTTTTAAGGGTGAGTTTGACCTATGGGTTTGTAACAGTATTGATTGTGAGTGATTTTTTTTCCTAGTTTACTTTGATTTTTCTAATAGATATATGTAAGCCTTCACATATCAATAATATACAACAACATTCACCTTCTCTTCCTTATATATTTTATTTTCTTCTCTCTTTTAACATGGTATTAGAGTAGGTTAGAGGTCCTTAGAAATTTTTCTTATCCAAAAATGAAGATGAAGAAGAAAAAAAAAAAAAAGAAAGTCATCTCTCTTTTCTTTTAAGTCTTTAGTATTTTTCAAAAAAAAAATTTTTTTCTCTTCTATTTTTGTCAAACGATTTTGTTTTAATAATAAATAAAAAATTAGTTTCTATTTTTTTCCATCAAGTCTATAATGTTTTATTAAAAAAGAAATTCAGTGCTCGTTTGCTTTCTTCAAAAAGTCTGTTAATTCTTTCTTAAAAAAAAAAAAAAAGAGTCTTTGCTCCTCTCATTATCATCACTGTCAATGAAAATCGGTTTCCAGCATTTGGGGGGTCTTTTGAAAATTTTGAAAACTTCTGGGTGTCTTGAAGTTTTCTAAGGGTGTTTATGAAAAAATAAAAATCCCTCTAATAGCTAGAAGTTCGCCCTAATTTGGTCAAATCTTCATAGTTTGTCCAAACTTTACTTTTATCCCACACCTAGTCTCTTTACTGTTAAACGACCTCATTATCTATGTTTAACGGTAAAAGTCACTGCCACTCTTACAGTCTCGTCAAGGATTTGTGGTCGAAAATGTATCCTCTTGCCAGAAATCGTCGTCTCTTATAATTCCGGTTTCATTTTCTTGTTGGTTGGGTCTTTTATCTAGAAGTTTGAGTGAGATAGCTACCTCCTCTTCTGTCAGTCCTCTTGAAGTTTCATCACTGTTGTGAGGTTGAATGACTCTAAAGTTTATTTTGTGGTGAAAAGAGCTATCAAATATCTATTTGTAATTTTTGTTACCAAGTTGGGCATTAAAAGTATTTATGCTTCAACTTGAGGGGGAGTGTTAGAACTTATATGGAAGTTTTAGATTATAATAATTCTATTCTAAGAGATGAATAATATGTATTAATTGAGAGTGTTTTTATTTCTTGGTTTACTTTGATTTTTCTACTATATATATGTAAGCTTTCACATATCGATGATATACAACAACATTCACCTTCTCTTCCTTATCTATTTTATTTTATTTTCTCTCCTTTCACAGAAGCTAATGCGAATTTAATCAAAGGTTGTATTATCAATGTTCATCATTGTATCTTCATTAACCAAAAAGATGTTGGTAATGATCACTGCATGCAATGTGTAAAATTTGGGAACATATGCATTGCTTTACTGTATTCTGGATTGGAAAAGTGTACAGTGTAATCCAATGTTTATGAACTTACTGTTATAATGTGTTTTTGTTTTTTTGACAAGGCCTATACTGCTTGAGTATTAGGTATGTACTAAAGAAAAGGTTTGGTCGTGGATCAAATGGTGAAGTGTGGCTGGCCTTTCATTGGGATTGTCATAGTGATTCTTCGAACTGGAGTGAAACAAAGATAAACATCTCAGGCTATAACATTCCTGAAAACTCGCATACTAGAAATTTGCATGATGACTCAGCCAGTCATGATTGCCAAGCTGGTTCTTCTAATGAGAGATTGTTCATTTTGAAACGTATAATGGTAAGTTATTTGATTGATAAATAAGAAATTGTTTTAATAATCATTAAAATTAAGTCTGATTAAAAATCTTATTAAATATATTAAAATATCTTTTTAATCAAATTAAAAATAATTGATAAATTTTAAAAAAAATTTCAATTTGCTGGAATCATCAGACAGCTGAACCGTGGGCATCATTGTGATTGGTGGAGGCCGATCTGTCCATTGATTTTAGAACACCATAGTTTGATGTCAATGGCAGAGATAGATTCGGCCAAAACTACTCCACCTTTATGCGGCCAATTGCTATGTGAAATGCCGGTTCTTCAGCTTCAGTGCATGGTTCTGCTTTTTCCCAATCACAACAGTGTCGTTGGCATTGCCAGAGAATGGCGCCAGTTGCCATGATGGAGTCGAATTCTCTTAGTTTTCTTTTTAGTTTCTGGAAAAAAATTATTGAATTATTAATATAATTAAGTGATTAATTATGTAAATATTTTACATTTTTTATTAATTTATGATGATGTTTTTATAGCTTTATATTTTCATAATTAGTTTATGAAATAAGTAGATTTAGCATCTTAAATTTTGTTTTTGAAACTCTATGTTCTGTCAAAACTAATAAGTTTTATATTGTTTAGTTTTACGATATTGTTATATTCAACGTAGTATGTATTGCTAATTATTGTTGTTTCTAAAGCATTTGACTGTCTGTATTGGATCAAAGTAAAATATAAAACTTAATTGAAATATTAAAATTTTTCTATGACATAGTATTCAGATAGCATGTATATTTTATTCTTGGTTTAACCTGTGAATTATGATCAATGCTCACTTCCTGGGCTTGTCCTTCTAAGTGATACAACTAATCTTCTGCACGATAGAGTTGGTTCTAGCAGATTTATTTCATAATTTCTAGAAAGTAACCAGTTATTACTATATTCTGCTTTCCCCTTAATGTGACTGATTTGACACTTTCCTTTTACTGATAATTTCAATGTTATCAGAAATTTTGTAAATGTTCATCTGGATACATATTATTATTGGAACCACTGTTGTCATCATTACATTCATTTAATCACCGCCTTCTCAAGTTTCTGTGTATTTTGTCACTGAGTTTGATTTTTGAAGGCAATTTTATTGTGATAGACTTATGATTATAATCAGGTGGAGAGAGGAGCTACTGTTTACTTGAGTGGTCTCAGGGAGAAGTATTTTGGTGAGGTCTTCTTAA
>SNVD02010355.1:0-45180 GCA_013180625.2 Boswellia sacra | reverse complement strand
TTTAGTAAATATATCGGCTAATTGTTTATCGGTGGGAACAAATTCTAACGAAATATTACCTTTTTGCACATGATCTCTAATAAAATGATGTCTAATCTCTATATGCTTAGTCCTAGAGTGTTGTATTGGATTTTTTGAAATGTTAATGGCACTTGTATTGTCACATTTGATGGGAATGTGATCAAATACCACACCATAATCTTTTAAAATTGTTTCATCCAAAGAGCTTGTGCACAACAACTTCCTACTGCAATATACTCGGCTTCCGCGGTTGATAATGCAACAGAATTTTGTTTTCTACTAAACCATGATACTAATGCATGTCCTAGAAAATGGCAAGAGCCACTAGTGCTCTTTCTATCAAGAAGACTTCCAGCAAAGTCCGCATCGGAATAACTAATTAGATCAAAATTATCACACTTAGGATACCAAAGACATAGATTTATGGTTCCAAGAAGATATCTAAATATCCTTTTGACAGCTTTAAGGTGAGATTCCTTTGGACAAGATTGAAATCTAGCACACATACACACACTAAACATAATATCAGGTCTACTAGCAGTTAATACAAAAGAGAGCCAATCATACCTTGATATTTTGTTACCTCAACATCTTTTCCTTTCTCATCTTTGTCAAGCTTGGTTATTGTACCCCTAGGTGTGTTATATGTCCTTGAATTATCCATGCCAAACTTCTTGAGAAGATCTCTTGTTTATTTAGCTTGATTAATGAAGATCCCATCTATTGATTGCTTGATTTGAAGTCCAAGGAAGAAATTTAATTCTCCCATTAAGCTCATTTCAAATTCTTGTTGCATGCACTTGAAAAATTCCTCACACATAGAGACATTGGTAGCACCAAATATAATATCATCAACATAGATTTGAACAATTAATAAATCATCATTTTTGGTTTAACAAAAAGAGTAGTATCAACTTTTTTCATTTCGAAACCATTATCAATGAGAAATTTGCTCAATCTATCATACCATGATCTTGGTGCTTGTTTCAAGCCATAAAGTGCCTTTTTGAGTTTGAAAACATGGTTTGGAAAATCATGATTTTGAAAACCAAGAGGTTGCTCTACATATACTTCCTCCATAATGTAACCATTTAAAAATGCACTTTTGACATCCAGTTGATATAATGTAAAATTTTTATAACATGCAAATGCACACAACATTCTAATTGATTCTAATCTAGCAACCGGTGCAAAGGGTTCCTCATAATCAATACCTTTTTCTTGATTGTATCCTTGAGTAACAAGTCTAGCTTTGTTTCTAATAATGGTACCATTTTCATCTACTTTATTTCTAAAAATCCATTTAGTGCCTATAATAGAATGGTTTTTAGGTCTAGGGACTAATTCCCAAACTTGATTTCTCTCAATTTGATTCAATTCTTCTTGCATAGCTAAAATCCAACTTTCGTCATTTTCGGCTTCTTTAAAAGATTTTGGTTCAAATTGAGAGACAAAAGCAAAATGATTACAAAAGTTCTTAAAAGAAGATCTAGTTTTCATACCTTGTGATGGTTCACCAATAAGGAGATCTTTAGGGTGAGCTTTTGCATACCTCCATTCCTTTGGTAATTCTTGGGAAGAATCATTTACTTCCTCAAGCTTTTCTTGTTGAAGTTGTAATTCATCTTTGCTCTTTTTATCAAGCCTTGATTCCTTGATTTGCCTTTCTACCTCAACAATATCATCATCTAAATTCTTTGAAGAAATAACAGTAGTTTCATCAAATTCAACATGCATAGATTCTTCAATAGTAAGAGTCTTTTTGTTAAAAACTCTATATGCTTTACTATGGTTGGAGTAGCCAACAAAAATTTCAACATCGGCTTTTGCATCAAATTTTTCAAGGTTATCCTTGGTGTTTAAAATAAAACATTTACATCCAAAAACTTTAAAAAATCAAATGTTGGGTTTTCTTCCTTTCCAAAGTTCATAAGGAGTTTTCTTTATTAAAGCTCTAATATGGACTCTATTGATTATAAAGCATGCAGTATTAACGGCTTCGGCCCAAAAATATTTTGGTAAATTATTTTCAAGTAACATGGTCCTAGCCATTTCTTGGATAGTCCTATTTTTCCTTTCAATAACACCATTTTGTTGTGGAGTTCTAGGTGAGAAAAAATTATGCTCAAAACCATTTTCATCACAAAGATTTTCAAATGCAATATTATCTACTTCACCACCATGATCACTCCTAATGGACACAATAGAATACCCTTTTTGATTTTGGACTCTTTTGCAAATTTTGAAAAAACTTGTGTGGCCTTATTTTTAGTTTTCAAGAATAACGCCCAAGTGAATCTTGAATAATCATCCACAATAACAAAAGTATAATACTTTCTACCAAGGCTTTGAGTTCTTGATGGTCCAAATAAATCCAAATGAAGTAATTGTAGATGTTTATTTGTTGAAATAAATTTCTTTTGTTTAAAAGAAGTTCTCACTTGTTTTCCAAATTGACAAGCATCACAAATCTTATCCTTTTCAAATTTATTTTTGGAAGACCATCAACTAAATCATTTTTAGAAATTTTTGAAATTGTGTCCATGCTAGCATGACCTAACCTTCTATGCCATAACCAAGCATCATCATTAACAATGAAACCATTTTCTACATGATCATTAACATCAATATCAATTGTATAAATATTACCACATCTATTACCAACAAATAAGTCTTATTGTTACTAACATCCTTAATCACACATCTATTAGGCTCAAAAGTAACAAAATATCCCTTATCACACAATTGACTAATGCTAATCAAATCATGTTTTAAACCATGAACAAGCAAAACATCTTTAATAATAGGTGAAGAAGGGTTAACAATATCACCATGTCCGATTACCCTTCCTTTGGCATCATCACCGAAGGTCACATATCCTCCTTTCTTTATGATTAATCTTGAGAATTTGGAGGCATCTCCGGTCATATGCCTTGAGCATCCACTATCTAAGTACCACTTGTGTTTGCCACTCCTTTGTTTTTACAATCAACATTAAAAGAGCGACTTTTTGGTACCCAAAGGTTCTTGGGTCCTTGGGGGTTAGTTATGATACTTTTTGGAACCCATATTTGTTTCAAATTAGGATTTCTCTTAATATAGCAAGAATGCACTTTGTGTTCTTTTCTTCCACAATAAGTACATGAATGATTAGGATTATTCATAGAAGATGCATGAACAAAATAGTTTTTAAAATACTTTTGATTTTTATGACTTTTATATCCTAACCCTCTTTTATCAAAAACACACCTTTGGTTTTGTAACATAGAATTCAAATTTTTTGTGCTTTTTGTAAAACTATCAACAATATTTCTTAAGTCATTATTTTCCTTTTTCAAAATAACATTTTCTTTCTCTAATTTGTCAAAATCCTTTTGTTTTAAAATCTCATTTTCAGTTTTTAAAAAATGTATTTGACTTTCCAAACTTTCAAAATCTTTTTGCTTTAAAATTTCATTTTCATTTTCTAAAGCTTCATTTATTTCCACCAACTCTTCTAATTGAGATAACATGATTTTTTGACTTCTTTTTGAAAGCATTGATTTTTGAATTTTGTTTATCAACTTGCACATGTAAATTTTAGAATGCTTCAAGTAATTCATCATATGAAAGCTTAGGATCATGGTTTATAATACTTATCTCATTTTCTCTTAAAGCCATGAAGCACATGTTTGCCACATCGCAATCTTCTTCTTCATTCTCCTTCAAGATGATTTCATGAGTAATGAGAGAACCCATAAGTTCTTCTAATGGTAGTTTGGTGAGGTCCTTTGCTTCTTGAATTGCCGTCACCTTTGGCTCCCAAGATTTTGGTAGACACCTAAGAATCTTTCTCACCATTTCAACATTAGAATAAGATTTACCAAGAGATTTCAAACTATTAATAATATCCGTAAATCTAGTAAACATTTCAGAAATTGATTCATCCGATTTCATCTTAAAAGCTCATAACTATGAACTAGATACTAATTTTGGATTCTTTAACTTGACTAGTTCCTTCATGAGTTACTTCAAGTGTGTGCCATATTTCTTGTGCCGTAGAACAAGTAGATATTCTATTAAACTCATTTCTATCTAGAGCACAATACAACACATTCATAGCTTTAGCATTCAAACTCAATTTCTTTTTATCATCTTCACTAAACTCTTTAGGTTCTTTAAGCATGCATTCCCCATTTTCAATTTTGGTAGGAACAAAAGGTCCTTCCAAAACAATAGACCACAAATCATAATCAAAAGATTTCAAGAAAATACTCATTCTAGTTTTCCAATAAGAGTAATCACTTCCATTAAAAAATGGAGGTCTAGAGATAGAAAGTCCCTCAACATATGAAGTTGAATTAAAAGTTGCCATAGCTCAAAAATCGATTAAGATTTAAAAAATTGAGCAACCTTGCTCTGATACCACTTGTTGACCCAGGTATGACAACCCAAGAGGGGGGGTGAATTGGGTTTTATTTATCAAAACGAATTTATAAAACTTTTCTTGAAAGATAAAAATTATTTCAAGATGAATATTATTTAAATCTTTCTTTGAGAACAAAGGTGAAGAAGATGAAAATAGAATGCAATCAGAGAATGGCAATAAAGAACAATCACAAGTGCAAGTAAATGTAAAAGAGGATAGGGATTAGAGAGAGTGCAAACTCGATGTAAGTGGTTCGGCAAACCTTGCCTACGTCACGGGCTCCTAGCTCCACAAGCTAGCTTTCCACTAAGTTGTAGAAATCTTTACAACTTGCTTGATGAGCAACCTACCAAGACTTTTTCCTTCAACTCTTGATAACACCACACCAAGAGTTCTTCTTGATGAACAACCTCACCAAGGCAACTTCCTTCAACTCTTGATAACACCACACCAAGAGTTCTTCTTGATGAACAACCTCACCAAGGCAACTTCCTTCAACTCTTGATAACACCACACCAAGAGTTCTTCTTGATGAACAAACTCACCAAGGCAACTTTCCTTCAACCCTTGATAACACCACACCAAGAGTTCTTCTTGATGAACAACCTCACCAAGGAAAGAGTTCTCTCAAGGATAACTTTTATCCTTTACAAGAATATCTCACTCTCACCACAATACAAGAACAAAGATAATTTTACAACAAAAGTATAACTCTCTTCAAAGAGTAGATAAATAATATAAAAGCTCTCTAGACTTGATATTTCTCTTGCTTTTTGCTTGATAAAATTCTTCTCTTGCACTTCTGAATGCATGGGAGAAGGGCTCCTTTTATAGGCAAATAGGATGAACTTAATCAAGTGAAGACACCAACTCCAAATTTTCTGCCCACCATAAAAACCGTAATTTTATCTTCCATTTTTGTTAATGTTCCGTTTGAAATTTGAAAATATGCAAAACATAAAAGATTTGTACATTTGAATAAGATTTCTAACGCATTAAGAATCAAGTCATTTGGATATCTGTAGCTCAAGATATGGCCAAAACACCATTCGGTGCTCATGTGACTTGATTTTTCTTTCTTGTGTCAGTCCACCAAATTGAATGATAATTCTGTCAGCCTTCCGTTTGAAATTTGAATTTCTTCAAAACATGAAAGATCTGAATATTTGAATAATCTTTCCAAAACATTAAGAATCAAAGCATTTGGATATCTCTATCTTAAGATATGGCCAAAACACCATTCGGTGCTCATGTGAGTTGATTTTTCTTCTTTGTGTCAGTCCACCGAATTGCATGTCAAATATTTCGGCCTTCTGTTTGAAATTTGAATTTTTTCAAAACATATGAAATGTTGTTCATTAAGTCATCTTTCCAATGCCATAAGAATAAAGTCATTTTGATTTTTCTAGCTTAAGATATGTCCAAAGGAGTATTTGGTGCTCATGTCAGCTACTTCCATTTGTCTTTCAACTTGCATGATGATTTGGACAACTTTGCACTTGAAATTTGAATTTCATTAAAACATATGAAATGTTATAAATTGAGTAAGCTTTCCAAAGGCTCAAGAATCATGTCATTTGGATATTTGTAGAGATATATATGACCAATTGATTGAACATTGCTCATGTGTCACATTCCTTGAGTCAATCCTTGTTCTTAAACTTTGGTGCCTTTAACATGTAGTCTTCTCCTTAGCTTCAACACTTCATTTTAATAAGCCTCTTCTTGATTTTAAAATTATTTCAATGATCTTACTCTTGCACATAAATAAACATGTTAGTAAATCTCAATTAATCAATGTGTATTGTTATCATCAAAATTATCATGTAGCCTTAGGGCTAACAATTAATAGTTTGAAAATGACATCTACAGTTAGAAGATATCTAAGTTCTAAATATAGAAAAACGTCTAAGATAATCAGTTTAGGAGAAATTATGACAAAATTTACTAATGTTGAACAAAGTATAAATAAAAATATGCTACCTAATATTTCATCAGATAGTATATATGATCCAACAATATTATATACATTAGTTTTAAATGTTCATTTATCATAATCAATTTTTACACAAAATAGGCACAGATATTTATTACTTTATAGGATATATTTTAAACAAACTAGTTCAGAATTCAATCCTAAATGTAGATTACAAGATAGTAGGGGAGAAACAACATTAACAGTTGAAACAAAGGAAATACTCCAATAACAACTTATACACCAAAGCTACTTGAATGGAATGAAATTAATATACCAAAAATTTGGCAAATAGATAATCCATTACCAGCTAAAAAGATAACACAAAAAAAAAATAGTACAAATTAGTCAAAATTGACAAGGAAATATTTTATTAAGGTTTAATTCTTTAAGAATAGGAGAAACTTCGTCAAGTTATTCTAATATTAGATAAGCTAGGCGTTCACTTTCTTTATCAAAAACTAGTAGTTTTAATTATAATAGGAATACAAACAAGTGAAATAAGTAATAGTAAAATAAACCATAATCCTCCTTATACAATAATTATACAACCTATAGCAGAACCGGTTAATCAGTAACTCCTAATGTCACCTATACAATCAGATTTTTGAACTATTAATATTATATAAAAAGAAGATTGTGAAATTAATAAAGAATATTTAAGAAATGACTTTATGCAAGAAGAAATTAATTTTAAAAGAAAATCATATTTTAATACATTTTCTAAATAAAAACTGAAGAAATTAGAGAGGAATTATATAATGAGATTATAAGAATAAAAGTCAATATTCCTTCCTTTACTTGGTTTGACACCTATGCATTAAGACATAATATACAATTACCATATAAAAGTTAAGATATTAATGTTCAAAAAAATGAGTTTAAAAAATGGGAACTATACAACATGGAATAATTTAATCAGTCCATCCATCTTTAGAACAAGTTATGATTAAAACAAGTGAAACAGAAGTCTTAGCAACACTATTCCAAAAAGGATCTAATAAGCCAGATAATGAAAAGCAATATTAGGAGATATAAGAAAATTTATGAACAAAATAATTTTCGTAATCAAGTACTTCATACTATATCTAAACAAGTTATGAGAATAGAAAATCAAACAAATAATATTAAATTAAAACAGTCCACAATATTTCTTTAAGATATTTCTCTACCACTATTCAAACCGGTTCAACAAAATAATACACCAATAAAACTTCCTAAGATAGATTAATTGATTAGATTAATCAAAACTCAAAATATTGCCAAAGCTCTTCTAATAATATTAGTATTATAGATCAATCAACAAAGTGATACCTAATCTATTATAATATTTGAAGATATAGAAGTAATCGATAAAATATCTAGAAAAGACAAATGAAAACAAGCTCCTACAAAAATATATTATCTAAGACCCACTTCACCAGATCTAATGTATGAAGAAAAAAAATAATTTATTTGAAATAGATATGCAGGATATTCAATTTATGAATGGAATATAGATGGTAAGTCAGGACATAAAATAATTAATACCTTATAAGAAATGAGAATGACATCTACCGCTTATAAAGCCTATAAAACAAGTGATTGTGAGGCTGCTAAGTTATTAGTTGTAGGTTTTACAGGATCATTAAAATATTAGTGAGACAATTGTATAAGATTTAATAATCAACATATAATACTTAATCATGTAGAAAAAACTCAAGTAGAATATGAAGATGGATTTGTAACTATTCAAGAAACTCAAAATCTTGTAGAAATACTAATATACACTATTTCAATGCATTTCATAGGAAATCTTAAAGAAGAATTAGCTAGTTCAAAGATAATTTTAACAAATCTTAGATGTCCAACTCCAGGAGATTTTAGATGGTTTAAGGATATATTTATAACAAATATATTCAAAAGTCAAGATTGCATGCTTCTTTCTGGAAAGAGAGATTTATTGCGGAATTGCCAAAATTCTTTTATGAAAGAATAATCAATAAATTAATAGAATGTACATGAGGTAGTTCAATTCCTTGAAAAAAATATAAAGTATGATCAATTATTTGCTTTTATTAAAAAAGAAGGTTTAGCAATATGTAAAGAGCAAAAAGAAAAAAGAAAAATAGAAAGATTTAGTATTAGTAAAACAACGGGATCAGTTTATGAACAATATAGTTATGAAAATTTTAGGCTACCATCATTCTCTAATAAATATAAAAAAATAAATCAAAAAATCTTTATGAATACAACAGTCAATTTGATAACCAATACTATAAAAAGAATAAGAAAAAGTATAATCCAAAAAAGAATTATTTAAAACCTAAAAATCATTAAATAACCTAGACTTGTAAGCAACCTCATCACACATCAAAACAGTGTAAGACGAAGAATAAGATTAATGAACTTTTTAATGATCAAACTGAATTGAGGGATAAACTCAATAAACTATTACTAAGTGAGCAATAATCAAGAATATAGTATTAGTAATGCTAATGATGATATTCAAGAAATTCAGGATATTGATAACGCATCAGAAAGTAGTGAATCTTCAAGTTATACAGAGAGATTATGCGATTGTAAATAAATTAATGTCATTACTAAAAATATTGATAAATAATTTTTATTAGATATTATCGATAAAATTGAGGATTCAAATATAAAAAGAGAATATTTAATAAGATTAAAGGAAATTTTCGAACAAGAAAGTTGTATTAAAATTTCAGAAACATTTAGTTCAAACAAAATATGGGATAAATATATATCCATCACAAAGTTTATTCAAACAAGTCACTATAAGATAATTATAACGAGAGATTAAAAACCTTAAAGAATAAATAAAAGAAATTGAAAAAGAAATTCAGAATCAAAAACTAGAATAACTCCAAACCCAAACTAGATTAACAATACTTGAGTCAAAGAATAAAGATCAAATTTCAACTTCTAATTTGAAAATATAAAAGTTCATTGACTTTATTTTTTATTTTACATTGTTTTGATGTATGACCAGGTTGTCTACAATTCCAACATACTAATTGCTGTATAGACTTTGAACAGTTCTTCTTAGGTTTATATTTATTCTTTTATAGTATTGATTATCAAATTGACTTTTATAAAGTTTCTTTGATTTATTTTTCTCATATTTCTTTGAATATGATGGTGGCCTAAGATTTTTATAACCATATTGTTCACATAATGATCCCATCATTTTGCTAAAACTTTCTATCTTTCTTTTTTCTTTTTGTTCTTGACATATTGCCAAGTCTTCTTTTTTAATAAAAGCAAACAATTGACCATATATTATATTATCCCAAGGAATTGAATTTCCTCCTATTATCACTGTCAATTTATTGATTATTTTTTTCAGAAAAGAATGATGGTAATCCTACAATAAATCTCTCTTTCTACCCAATCTTGTCTCTTAAATATATTTGTTAAAAATACATCCTTAGACCATCTGAAATCTCCCAAGGTTGAACATCTAAGATTTGTTAAAATTATTTTTGAACTAGCTAATTCTTCTTTAGGGTTTCCTATGAAATGCATTGAAATTGTATATATTAGTACTTCTACAGCATTTTGAGTTTCTTGAATAGTTACAAACCCATCTTCGTCTTCTATTTGAGTTTTTTATACATTATTAAGTATTATTTGTTGATTATTGAATCCTATACAATTGTCTCATCAATATTTCAATGATCCTACAAAAATTGCTACTAATAACTTAGCAGTCTCATGATCACTTGTTTTATAAGTTTTATATGCAGTAGATGTCATATCCATTTCTTGTAAGGTATTAATTATTTCATATTCTGATTTTTCATCTACGTTCCATTCATAAATTGAATCTCCTGCATATTTATTGCAAATAAATTGTTTTCTTTCTTCATTCATTAAATCTGGTGGATTAGGTCTTGGATAATATGTTCTTATAGGGGCTTGTTTCCATTTATTCTTTTTAGTTATTTTGTTTATTTCATCAATATCTTCAAATGTTGTAATAGATTGAGTATCACTTTGTTGCTTTTGTTCTATAATATTAACATTATTGGAAGTACTTGGCAATATCTTAAGTTTTTGATTAATTTAATCAATAAAGTCTATTTTAGGAATTCTTATTGGCGTATTATTTCGTTGAAATGGTTTAAATAATGGTGGAGATATATCTTGAGAAAATGTTACAGGTTGTTTTAATTCAATATTATCTATTTGATTTTCTATTCCTGTATACACAATATATAATAATTGATTATGAAAATTATTTTGTTCAATTTTTTTTTATATCTTCTAAAGTTGTAGTTTCATTATCTGGTTTATTCGATCCTTTTTTAAATGGTGTTGATAAAATCTCTGCTTCATTTGTTTTAATCTTGATTTATTCTAAAGGTGGATGTATTGATTGAATTATTCCATGTTGTGCAGTTTCCCATTTTTTAAATTCATTTGTTTGAACATTGACATGTTGACTTTTATAAGGCAATCGAATATTATGTTTTGATGCATACGTGTCAAACCAAATAAAGAAAGGAATGTTAACTTTTAATCTTTTCATCTCATTATACCATTCTGCTCTAATTTCTTCCGTTTTTTGTTTAGTAAATGAACTAAAATACTATTTTCTTTTAAAGTTATTTTTTTGGTAAAAAATCATTTTTTAAATATTCTTTATTTATTTCAAAGTCTTAGTTTTGAATAGTATTAATTGTTTGAAAATCTGATTGTGTAGGTGACATAGATGGTGATTAGTTAACTGGTTTTGCTATAGGTGTCGTATAATTTACTGAATAAGCAGGATTATTATTTATTTTACTTGCTTGTATACTTCTACTACTAGATTTTGGTAATGAAAACAAACTTCTAGCGGATTTAATATCAGAATAACTTGATGAAGTTCTCCCATTCTTAAAGAGTTAAATCTTAATAATATTTTTCTTTCTGGATTTTGAGTAATTTGTGCTATATTCCTAGGTGGTAATGGATTATCTATCTGCCAAACTTCTGACATATTAATTTCATTCCATTTAAGTAATTTTGGTGTACAAGTTGATGTTGGAGTATTCTCTTCTGTTTCTACTGTTAATATCGTAGTTTCTCCTCTAGCATCTTGTAGTCTACATCTTGGATTAAATTCTGAACTAGTTTGTTTAAAATATATTTAAAGCTAATGTGTCTAATATTGTTTGATCATGAAGACTAACTTGGAAATTTGGGGCGCAATGAAAATAAATAGAACTGTCACAAAGGTTTGACTGGACTACCACTAATAAGGAATCTTGAAATTTTAATAACGTTTTATCTCTTAATAACATTAATATTAGAGAATCTATTCCTATTTTTTATAATGGTTTGATAGCTATTTGTATTAGTCCAAAATGTATATAATTAAATCCTTTTTGTTTATAATTTCTATAGCTAGTTGACTAAGCAATTTTATTTCTTCAAATTCATTTTGTAAAGTTAAAGTTTCTTCGTGTTCTTTTATTGAATAAGCAGTTTTAAAATCAAATGTTGCTATTTCTTATATACTATTTGGTGAAATGCGGGGTAATGTGTTTTTGTTTAAACTTTGTTTGATATTAGTAATTTGTGTCATTATTTCTCTTGAACCAATTACCTTGGACATTTTTCTAGATTTAGAATTTAGATATTTTCTAACTGTAGATGCCAATTTTCGAATTATTAATAACTTCAAATTTTAGCACACAATCTTCCTAGGACAGGAAGGGCTACGGGAATACCTAAGGCTTACCAATAGTCTAACGCTTTCTTTTAGCTGCCAGGAACAACTAGCTTACCAACGTATACACAATTCTAACTGCTACCTATTCCTTTCCCTCGATTCTTATCTATTAAAATTTTCCTTTACTAATAATTCTAAAGTGATATCTATAATTATAGTTTGTCTAAATTCTGCCTCTTTCACAAAGTGTCCAATAGTATGTTTTCAAATCTAAAATATGATCTTTGAGTCAATCTAATTCTATCATTAAATCTAATCTATCTTCACGTGATATATTATACCAGTCGTTTTTAAGGAAATTTTGTGTGTTTTTATAATCAATTCTATGTCTTCTAATATGTTCTCTTAATTCACTTTTCTCTGTCATTTACTTAGAGTTCTATTATCATAATGGCTCTGATACCAAATTGGGAAAACAGGATCGATAAAAGCAAGAAGCAATATAATAAATATTGAAAGCAATAATTATTGTGAAAACATGCAAGTAAAATGAATAATTTAAATAACAAGTTAAAAATGTTGAAAACAAGGGATGAATAAAAACTTACTTTTATTGAAAACTTTCATTAAAAATTACAAGAAAACTTGTAAGACAATGACTTACTCTTTTTCACCGATGTCTTCCTTTTGATTGCAAGACTCCTTATATAGACTTAGTGACAGACTTCAAAATGTTTGAAATCCATAAGAATAATAACATTCTTCAACTATCTTTGACTATTACACTTATGACTATAACACGTGTAAAATACATTAATTATTATTTTTGACAATAATATTTACTTTCTACTATTCTTGATAAGTTTGAATAAGAAACGTGGACATTCTTATTTATTTTCTTCTGGCTTGAGATAAGCTTGCTTGCTTCACTTTTCCATCATTCTTCGAGAAAGTGAGTTAGATATGAATTGGATGTACTTGACTTTATTGGTTACATATAATAAGGGTCTTGGGAAAGTAGTCCACCAAATGGATCTTTGTCTGGATTTTCTGGAGTACCTTCGGATGAGCTGTTCGAAATCTATTGAATAAGTGCCATTAATTGCTTGAGTTGTTCACTTTTTGACTTCTTCTTGTTGGAACCTTTTGATGATGTTGACTTGTCATGGGCTTGAACTTCTATTTTTGATGGAGTATTGGGCTTGATTAATTTTTCTTTGAGCTTGGCCTGAGATTGAATAGGCTTTTTATCGAACTTGACCCATTGCTGAATATTTTGAATTGAATATATTAAAATATAATACTTATCCCACCACTTAACTCTAAATTCTTTGACTTGTGATAAATAGCAATTTGACTAATAATACTCAATAGTATTTGACTAGGATAAAATCTGGGAAATTGGAAAAGCTATATGGAATGTTGGATAAAAGGTTGGTCTGGGGTATCAACATGTTTTTTTTTAATAAGGAAAGGATAATTGATTAATCTGTTCTAGATAAATTGCTGGATTAGATCCTAAATAATATCACCATTCTAAGAACCAGGATGGATAAAACTTTTGATACCTAGTACCAAAATTGATAAGCCAAGATTGATCGAATGTTCTAAGATAAAACATATTAAACTAAGCTTTTTGATAATTTACATAATTATAACCATTTGGTTCATAAGGAATTGAGAAAGAAATATTGGTACAGATAGATTGGGTACCACATTCTCTAGAGATTTTGACTTTCTTTATATTACAGGTTGAATAAGAAATTTGTTCACGATTTTTGGGATCTTTATGATAAACTATTTCTACGCTATCAGTGTCTACTATAATCAATTCATAAAGTTGACAATTTTTCAAAGGATTATATGTAGTATATTGACAATCTGGAAGGAATAATCTTTGAGCAATGATTTTAATTCAACTAAAGAAACTGGCTTAGTATACTGAATAACTTGGAGATGTTGACGTTGACTCTTGGTTATATAATTGGACTTTTGAATAGACAGACCTACCTAGGTAGATGACCTAGTTGCTAATTGAGTACCTGGTTGGGTAGATGACCTTGCTATAACTTGAGAAAATGATAAAGGAGGTTATTTAGCTAAAACTGAATAAGTGTTTGCAATGGGAACTTTACCTGCACTTGCAACTTGAATAGATTGATTAGTTTTTGCCATGATGTAATCGCTAGCCTTCATAATCTTTTAGTCTAACATTTTGACTATTCTTACCAAGTGTTTCACTCTTTGATTTTGTACTATAAAAATTCTCTTGCTAAGAAATCTGGAATAGAATTATTTTTTACCTTTAATAAATTCAATTTCAAAATCAAATATGGATAAAATTGCTTGCCATCTTGCAAAAATTTGTTTAGAAACTAAATTTTTAACATCTTTTTGTAAAATTTCTTTTATAGATTTGCAATCAATGCGGAGTAAAAATTTTTTGTTGAATAAATCATCTTGAAATTTTATAATGCATAAAACAATTGATAAAATTTCTTTTTTAATAGTTGAATTATTTTTGTGGTCTAAGCCATAATCCTGAATGATATCTAACTAAATCTTCTTTATTTGATTTGAGTAATTTTTGCTTAAGAATACCTCCATCTCATATTTCGAAGGCATCTGTTTCTACAATCATAAATGTATCGGGATGTGGGATTCCTAAATAAGGAAGCGTTTTGACCTTTTATTTTAAGATTTTGACTATCTTAGTATGTTTATCTGTCCAAGGTAAAGGATGCTTTTGAAGTCTTTTGAATAAAGATTTGCATAGTTTTCTGAGATTTGGAAGAAAATCTTAGACATAATTTAAAGATCCTAAGAATATTTGTAATTAATTTTTATCTTTAATTTCATCTGAAAATTTGTCAGTGAATTCTATTGCTCTTTGAACATGTTTTATTGTTCCTTGATATATGTCATATCCTAAATATCTTATTTTTGTTTGAAATAGTTTCATTTTAGGAGCATAAATTACTAAACCATTTTTCTTGACTATATAAAAGAATGTTTTTCAATGTTTAAAATGTTGTTCTATTGCTTCAAAAAAGATTAATATACCATCTATATAAACAATAATAAATTTTGTATAAGGGTTGAATATATCATTCATCATATGTTGAAATTTATATGGAGCATTCTTTAATCCAAATGGCATTACATTCATTCATAAAGCCCAAATAGAACTGTAAAAGCTATTTTATATCTGTTTTATTCTGCAATTTGAACTTGCCAAAATCTATTTTTCTAGAACATACACAAGCAAGTGAAATAAATAATAATTCTGCTTATTCAGTAAATTATACAATACTTGTAGCAAAACCAGTTAACCAATCTACACCTATGTCACCTAGACAATTAGATTTTCAAACTATTAACACCATTCAAAAAGAAGACTTTGAAATAAATAAAGAATATTTGAAACCATTATAAAAAATAGGAATAGATTCTCTAGTATTAATGTTATTAAGAGATAAAACATTATTAAAATTTCAAGATTCCTTATTAGGGGTAGTTCAGTCAAACCTTTATAATGGTGCTATTTATTTTAATTGTGCTGCAAATTTCTAAGTTAGTCTTCATGGTCCAACAATATTAGACACATTAGTTTTAAATATTCATTTGTCAGAATCAATCTCTACACAAAATAGGCATAGGTATTTGCTACTTTATAGGATATATTTTAAACAAACTAGTTCAAAATTTAATCCAAGATGTTGACTACAAGATACTAGAGGAAAAAACTATGATATTAATAGTAGAAATAGAGGAGAATACTCTAACATCAACTTATACACCAAAATTACTTAAATAGAATGAAATTACTATATCAGAAGTTTGGCAGATAGATAATCCATTACCACCTAAGAATATAGCACAAAAGGAAATAACACAAATTACTCAAAATCCAGAAGGAAAAATATTATTAAGATTTAATTCTTTAAGAATATGAGAAATTTCATCAAGTTATTCTGATATTAAATCTACTAGAAGTTCATTTTCATTACCAAAATCTAGTAGTAGAAATATTTGATAGCTATTTATATTAGTCCAAAATGTATATAATTAAATCCTTTTTGTTTATAATTTTCTATAGCTAATTGACTAAGCAATCTTATTTCGTCAAATTCTTTTTTTTCTTCGTGTTCTTTTATTGAATAAGCAGTTTTAAAATCAAATGTTCCTATTTCATATATACTATTTTCTAAAATGCTGGGTAATGTGTATTTGTCTAAACTTTGTTTGATATTAGTAATTTTTGTCATTATTTCTCTTGAACTAATTACTCAGAAGTTTTCCTAGATTTAGAATTTAGGTATTTTCTAACTGCAGATGCCATTTTTCGAATTAATTATTAATAACTTTAAGTTTTAGCACACAATCTTCTTAGGAAAGGAAGGGCTACAGGAACACTTAAAGCTTACCAACAGTCTCACACTTTCTTCTAGCTACCGAAAACACCTGGGTTACCAACGTATACACAGTTCTCACTGCTACCTATTCCTTTCTCTGAATTCTTGTCTACTAAATTTTCCTTTATTAATAATTCTAAAGTGATATCTATAGTTAGAGTTTTTCCAAATTCCGCCTCTTTCACAAATCGCCCAATAGTATGTTTCCAAATCTAAAATATGATCTTTGAGCCAATCTAATTCTATCATTAAATCTAATCTATCTTCACGTGATATATTATACCAGTTGTTTTTAAGGAAATTTTGTGTGTTTTTATAATCAATTCTATGTCTTCTCATATGTTCTCTTAATTCACTTTTCTTTGTCATTTACTTAGAGTTCTATTATCTTAATGGCTTTATTATTCTAAAATTTCAAGATTCCTTATTAGGGGCAGTCTAGTCAAACCTTTGTAATGATGCTATTTATTTTAATTGTGCCCTAAATGTCTAAGTTAATCTTCATGATCCAACAATATTAGACACATTAGTTTTAAATATTCATTTGCCAAAATAATTTTTATATTGTCAAAAAGAAATATAAGAATTATTAAACAAGAAATTAATAAGAGAATCAAAATCACCTTGGAGTTGTACAACATTTTATATTAAAGAAAAGCTGAATTAGAAACAGGAATTCCAAGATTAGTAATCAATTACAAAGTTTTAAACAAAGTATTACAATGGATTAGGTACCCTATTCCTAATAAACGAGATTTAGTTAAAAGACTTTATGATGTAATATTATTTTCAAAATTTGATATGAAAAGTGAATTTTGGCAATTTCAAATTGCAGAACAAGACAGATATAAAACAACTTTTACAGTTCCATTTGGGCATTATGAATGGAATGTAATGCCATGTGGATTAAAGAATGCTCAATCTGAATTTCAACATATTATGAATGATATATTCAACCCTTATACAAAATTTATTATTGTTTATATAGAGATATATTAATCTTTTCCGAAGCAATAGAACAATATTTTAAACATTTAAAAACATTCTTTTATATAGTCAAGAAAAATGGTTTAGTAATTTCTGCCCCCAAAATGAAATTATTTCAAACAAAAATAAGATTTTTAGGATATGACATATATTAAGGAACAATAAAGCCTATTCAATCTTAGGCCAGGCCCAAAGAAAAATTAATCAAGCTTAATACTCCATCAAAAATAGAAAACCAATCCCATAACAAGTCAACATCATCGAAAGGGTCCAAGAAGAAGAAGTCAAAAAGTGAACAGCTTAAACAATTAATGGTACTTATTCAACAGATTTCGGATGGCTCATCCGACAATACTCCAAAAAATTCAGACGAAGATCCGTTTGGTGGACCACTTTCCCAAGACTTTTATGAACTGTAACCAATAAAGTCAAGTATATCCAACTCATATCCAATCACTTTCTCAAAGAACGATGGAAAGGTAAAGAAAGCAAGCTTATCTCATGCTAGAAGAAAACAAACAAGAATGTCCACGTTTCTTATTCAAACTTAACAAGAATATTAGAAAGTAAATATTATTGTCAAAAATAATAATTAATGTATTTTACACGTGTTATAGTCATAAGTGTAATAGTCAAAGATAGTTGAAGAATGTAATTATTGTTATAGATTTCAAACGTTTTGAAGTTCGTCACTAAGTCTATATAAGAAGTCTTGCAATCAAAAGGAAGGCATCGGCGAAAAAGAGTGAGTCCTTGCCTTACAAGTTCTCTTGTAATTTTCAACGAAAGTTTTCAATAAAAGTAAGTTTTTATTCATCCATTGTTTTCAACATTTTTAACTTGTTATTTAAATTATTCATTGCACTTACATGTTTTCACAATAATTATTACTTTCAATATTTCTTATATTGCTTCTTGCTTTTATCGATCATGTTTTTCCAATTTGATATCAGAGCTATTAGGATAATAGAACTCTAAGTAAATGATAGAGAAAAGTGAATTAAGAGAACATATTAGAAGACATAGAATTGACTATAAAAACACACAAAATTTCCTTAAAAACAACTGGTTTAATATATCATGTGAAGATAGAATTTTAATGATAGAATTAGATTGGCTCAAAGATCAAATTTTAGATTTGGAAACATACTATTGGACGCTTTGTGAAAGAGGCAGAATTTAGAAAAACTCTAATTATAGATATCACTTTAGAATTATTAGTAAAGGAAAATTTTAGTAGACAGATATAGTTAATTAGGAATAAGGTACCTAATCCATTGTAATACTTTGTTTAAAGGTTTGTAATTGATTACTAATCTTGGAACTCCTCTTTCTAATTCAGCTTTTTTATTAACATAAAATGGTACACAATTCCAAGATGATTTTGATTCTCTTATTAATTTCTTGTTTAATAAATCTTATATTTCTTTTGATAATAATATTGTAATAATTCTTAATTCATTTGAATTGGCATAGCTTTTATTGGAATTTGTTTTTCATTAAATTCTTTAATATATGGTAAAGTAACTATATGTTTTTTTCTATCCCAAAATTTATTAGGCAAATCTGAGCATACTTCTTGTCTAAATTTATTTTCAATTTCTTCTACATCATCCTTAATATTAGGTCTTTCTAATTGTTTCTTAATTCTCTTATATTTAATTTCTTTTTGGAGATAATTAATATGATGTTGTTTATTGATTATTAGATTAATTTGTTTAGTAATTGTATTTTGTTGTAGCAAATGAATTTCTCTAGTGTCTATTGGTGATAAAAATTTAAAGCTTATTTTGTTAGCCCTAAGGCTACATGATAATTTTGATGATAACAATACACATTGATTAATTGAGATTTACTAATATGTTTATTTATGTGCAAGAGTAAGATCATTGAAATAATTATAAAATCAAGAAGAGGCTTATTAAAATGAAGTGTTGAAGCTAAGGAGAAAGACTACATGTTAAAGGCACCAAAGTTTAAGAATAAGGTTTGACTCAAGGAATGTGACACATGAGCAATGTTCAATCAATTGGTCATATATATCTCTATAAATGTCCAAATGACGTGATTCTTGAGCCTTTAGAAAGCTTACTCAATTTATAACATTTCATATGTTTTAAAGAAATTCAAATTTCAAGTGTAAGATTGTCCAAATCATCATGCAAGTTGAAAGACAAATGGAAGCAGCTGACATGACCACTGAATACTCTTTTGGACATATCTTGAGGTAGAAAAATCAAAATGACTTGATTCTTGTGGCATTGGAAAGATGACTTAATGAATCACATTTCATATGTTTTGAAGAAATTCAAATTTCAAATGGAAGGCTGACATAATTGACATGCAATTTGGTGGACTGACACAGAGAAGAAAAATCAACTCATTTGAGCACCGAATGATGTTTTATCCATATCTTGAGTTAGAGATATCCAAATGACTTGATTCTTATAGCATTGGAAAGATGATTCAATGGATCACATTTCATATTCTTTGAAAAAATTCAAATTTCAAATGGAAGGCTGACATAATACACATGAAATTCAGTGGACTGACACATGAAAGAAAAATCAAGTCACATGAGCACCGAATGGTGTTTTGGCCATATCTTAAGCTACAGATATCCAAATAACTTGGTTCATGATGCGTTGGAAAGCTTATTCAATTATTCAGATCTTTTGTGTTTTGCAGATTTTCAAATGGCAGACAAGATTACGGTTTTTATGGTGGGCAGAAAATTTGGAGATGGTGTCTTCACTTGATTAAGTTCATCTCATTTGCCTATAAAAGGAGCCCTTCTCCCATGCATTCAGCAAGAGCAAGAGAAGCATCTATCAAGCAAAAAACAAGAAAAATATCAAGTCTAGAGAGCTTTTATATTCTTTATCTACTCTTTGAAGAGAATTATACTTTTGTTATAAAAATTATCCTTGTTCTTGTATTGTGGTGAGAGTGAGATCTACTTGTAAAGGATAAAAGTTATCCTTGAGAGAACTCTTTTCTTGGTGAGGTTGTTCATCAAGAAGAACTCTTGGTGTGGTGTTATCAAGAGTTGAAGGAAGTTTCCTTGGTGAGGTTGTTCATCAAGAAGAACTCTTGGTGTGGTGTTATCAAGAGTTGAAGAAAGTTGCCTTGGTGAGGTTGTTCATCAAGAAGAACTCTTGGTGTGGTGTTATCAAGAGTTGAAGGAAATTGCCTTGGTGAGGTTGTTCATCAAGAAGAACTCTTGGTGTGGTGTTATCAAGAGTTGAAGGAAGTTGCCTTGGTGAGGTTGTTCATCAAGAAGAACTCTTGGTGTGGTGTTATCAAGAGTTGGAAGAAAAAGTCTTGGTGAGGTTGTTCATCAAGCAAGTTGTAAAGATTTCTACAACTTAGTGAAAGCTTAGCTCGTGGAGCTAGGAGCCCGTGGACGTAGGCAAGGTTTGCCGAACCACGTACATCGAGTTTGCACTCTCTCTATCCCTATACTCTTTACATTTACTTGCACTTGTGATTGTTCATTTTTATTTATTGATTGCATCTTTGATAAATTCTAATTTCATCTTCTTCACCTTTATTCTCAAAGAAAGAGTTAAATAATTTTGATCTTCAAAGAAAAGTTTTCTAAATTCGTTTTGATAAATAAAAACCCAATTCCCCCCCCTCCCCCCCCCTCTTGGGTTGCTATACCTGGGTCAACATATTTCTGTTACCATAATTTTAGTATGAATTCCTTGACTATCAACTTGAAATGGATATATTTATGTTAAAAAGTGGAGTACCTAAAATGATATTTTGACTGAGATTTTTTTACTAATATAAATGTTGTTTTAAAACAATATCCTTGATTACATATTTTGACTTTTGATAACTTATACCTGACTTTTAAAGTTATTCCATTTGCACCATGTAGTCTTTTATACGTTTTCTCATAACATTGTGTTGGAGTAAGACATTCTTTAAGACAATTTTGGTCTGCTCCCAAGTCAAATAAAACAATTGTTTCTATTTATAAATAATTATCTATATGTAATAATATTCCTATGAACCATTTTTGATAATTAATTTTGTCTATAATTTGTACATAATCTGTTTCTATTTGTGAACTAGGAGCTGGATTTTGATCTTTATTTTTAGATTCAAGTATTGCTAATCTTGTTTGAGTTTGGAGTTGTTCTACTTGTTGATTTTGAATTTCGTTTATTTGTTCCTTTAAATTTCTAATTTCTTGTTGTAATTCTCCTGTAGTAACTTGTTTGAATAGAGTTTGTTATGGATATTTATCCTATATTTTATTTAAACTAAATGTTTCTGGAGTCTTAATACTGTTTTTCTTGCTCTAATATTTCTTTTAATCTTATTAAATATTTTCTATTTATATTCAGATATTCAATTTTATCAATAATATCCAATAAAAATTATTTGTCATTATTTCTAGTAATTACATTAATTTGCTTATAGTTGCATAATCCCTCTGTACAACTTAAAGATTTACTACTTTCTGAAGTATTATCAGTATTTGGAATATTTAGAATATCATTATCTTCATTATCACTAATGCTAGATTCTTGACTAGATTGTTCACCAAATAATAATTTATTAATTTTATTTCTTAGTTCATCTTGGTCATTTAAAAGTTTATTGACTTTATTATTATTTTTTTACATTGTTTTGATGTATGACCAGGTTGTCTACAATTCCAACATACCAATTGCTTTTTAGACTTTGAATAATTATTCTTAGGTTTATATTTTTTCTCATTCTTCTTATAGTATTGATTATCAAATTGACTTTTATAAAGTTCTTTTAATTTATTTTTCTTATAATTCTTTGAATATGATGGTGGCTTAAGATTTTCATAATCATATTGTTCATAGAACGATCCCATCGTTTTGCTAAAACCTTCTATATATCTTTCTTTTACTCTTTTGCTCTTGACATATTGATAAGCCTTATTTTTTAATAAAAGCAAACAATTGACCATATGTTATATTATCTCAAGGAATTGAATTTCCTCCTGTTATCTCTGTTAATTTATTGATTACTTTTTCAGAAAAGAATTTCGGTAATCCTACAATAAATCTCTCGTTCCAGAAAGAAGCATTGCAGTCTTGTCTCTTAAATATATTTGTTAAAGATACATCCTTATACCATCTGAAATCTCCTAAGGTTGGACATCTAAGATTTGTTAAAATTATTTTTGAACTAGCTAAGTCTTCTTTGGGATTTCCTATGAAATGCATTGAAATTGCATATATTAGTACTTCTATAGCATTTTAAGTTTCTTGAATAGTTACAAACCCATCTTCGTCTTCTACTTGAGTTTTTTCTACATGATTAAGTATTATTTGTTGATTATTGAATCCTATACAATTGCTCCACCAATATTTTAATGATCCTGTAAAACCTGCTACTAATAACTTAGCAGTCTCATGATCACTTGTTTTATAAGCTTTATATGTAGTAGATGTCATACCCATTTATTGTAAGGTATTAATTATTTCATATTCTGATTTTCCATCTATGTTCCATTTATAAATTGAATCTCTTGCATATTTATTGGAGATAAATTGTTTTCTTTCTTTGTATATTAAATCTGGTGGAGTAGGTCTTGGATAATATGTTCTTGTAAGGGCTTGTTTCTATTTATTCTTTTTAGTTATTTTGTTTATTTCATCAATATCTTCAGATATTATAATAGATTGAGTATCACTTTGTTGAATTTTGATCTTTAATATTAATATTATTGGAAGTAATTGGCAATATCTTAATTTTTTGATTAATTTGATCAATTAAGTCTAGTTTAGGAAGTCTTGTTGGCGTATTATTTTGTTGAACTGGTTTAAATAATGGTGGAGATATATCTTAAGGAAATGTTACAGGTTATTTTAAGTTAATATTATCTATTTAATCTTTTATTCTTGTAACTTGTTTAAACATAGTAAATAGTAATTGATTACGAAAATTATTTTGTTCATAAATTTTTTTTTTATATCTCTTAAAGTTACAGTTTCATTATCTGGTTTATTCGATCCTTTTTTAAATGGGGTTACTAAAATCTCTGTTTTATTTGTTTTAATCTTGATTTGTTCTAAAGGTGGATATATTGATTGAATTATTCTATGTTGTGGAGTTTCTTATATTTTAAATTCATTTGTTTGAACATTGACTTATTGACTTTTATAAGGCAATCGAATATTATGTTTTGATGCATACGTGCTAAACCAAATAAAGAAAGGAATGTTAACTTTTAATCTTTTCATCTCATTATACCATTCTACTCTAATTTTTTCCGTTTTTTGTTTAGTAAATGTACTAAAATACCATTTTCTTTTAAAGCTATTTTTTCCTTGTAAACAATTGTTTTTTAAACATTCTTTATTTATTTCAAAGTCTTCTTTTTGAATAGCATTAATTGTTTGAAAATTTTGATTGTGTAGGTGACATAGGTGGTGATTGGTTAACTAGTTCTACTACAAGTGTTGTATAATTTACTGAATAAACAGGATTATTATTTATTTCACTTGCTTGCGTACTTTTACTACTAGATTTTGGTAATGAAAACGAACTTCCAGCAAATTTAATATCAAAATAACTTGATGAAGTTTCTCATATTCTTAAAGAATTAAATCTTAATAATATTTTTCCTTCTAGATTTTGAGTAATTTGTGCTATTTCCTTTTGTGCTATATTCCTAAGTGGTAATGGATTATCTATCTGCCAAACTTTTGGCATATTAATTTCATTCCATTTAAGTAATTTTAGTGTATAAGTTGATGTTGGAGTATTCTCTTCTATTTCTACTATTAATATCGTAGTTTTTCCTCTAGTATCTTGTAGTCTACATCTTGGATTAAATTCTAAACTAGTTTTTTTAAAATATATCCTCTAAAGTAGCAAATACCCATGCCTATTTTGGTAAAGATTGATTATGGCAAATGAATATTGAAAACTAATGTGTCTCATATTGTTGGATCATGAAGACTAACTTTAAAATTTGGGGCACAATGAAAATAAATAGTACCATTATAATGGTTTGATTGGACTAGCCCTAATAAGAAATCTTGAAATTTTAATAACATTTTATCTCTTAATAACATTAATATTGGAGAATCTATTCCTATTTTTTTATAATGGTTTGATAGCTATTTGTATTAGTCCAAAATGTATATAACTAAGTCCTTTTTGTTTATAATTTTCTATAGCTAGTTGACTAAGCAATCTTATTTCTTCAAATTCATTTTGTAAAGTTAAAGTTTCTTCATATTCTTTTATTGAATAAGCGGTTTTAAAATCAAATGTTCCAATTTCATATATACTATTTGGTGAAATACTGGGTAATGTGTTTTTGTTTAAACTTTGTTTGATATTAGTAATTTTTATCATTATTTCTTTTGAACTAATTACCTTGGACGTTTTCATAGATTTAGAATTTAGATATTTTCTAACTGTAGATGCCAACTTTCGAATTATTAATAACTTCAAATTTTAGCACACAATCTTCTTAGGATAGGAAAGGCTACGGGAACACCTAAGGCTTACCAACGGTCTCATGCTTTCTGTTAGCTGTCAGGAACACCTGGGTTACCAACGTATACACAGTTCTCACTGCTACCTATTCCTTTCCCTCAATTCGTGTCTACTAAAATTTTCCTTCACTAATAATTCTAAAGTGATATCTATAATTATAGTTTTTCTAAATTTTGCCTCTTGTACAAAGCGTCCAATAGTATGTTTTCAAATCTAAAATATGATCTTTGAGCCAATCTAATTCTATCATTAAATCTAATCTATCTTCACGTGATATATTATACCAGTTGCTTTTAAGGAAATTTTGTGTATTTTTATAATCAATTCTATGTCTTCTAATATGTTCTCTTAATTCACTTTTCTCTGTCATTTACTTAGAGTTCTATTATCCTAATGGCTCTGATACAAAATTGGAAAAATAGGATCGATAAAAGCAGGAAGCAATAAAAGAAATATGAAAGGCAATAATTATTGTGAAAACATGTAAATAAAATGAATAATTTAAATAACAAGTTAAAAATGTTGAAAATAAAGGATGAATAAAAACTTACTTTTATTGAAAACTTTCGTTGAAAATTACAAGAGAACTTGTAAGGCAATGACTCACTCTTTCTTATCGATGCCTTCCTTTTGATTGTAAGACTCCTTATATAGACTTAGTGACGGACTTCAAAACATTTGAAATCCATAACAATATTTACATTCTTCAACTATCTTTGACTATTACACTTATGACTATAAAACGTGTAAAATACATTAATTATTTTTTTTGACAATAATATTTACTTTCTATTATTCTTGATAAGTTTGAATAAGAAACGCGGACATTCTTATTTATTTTCTTCTGGCATGAGATAAGCTTGCTAAGCTTGCTTGCTTCACTTTTCCATCACTCTTCAAGAAAGTGAGTTGGATATGAGTTGGATGTACTTGACTTTATTGGTTACAGATCATAAGGGTCTTGGAAAAGTGGTCCACCAAATGGATCTACATCTGGATTTTCTGGAGTACTTTCAGATGAGCTGTAAAAAATCTGTTGAATAAGTGCCATTAATTGCTTGAGCTATTCACTTTTTGACTTCTTATTCTTGGAACCTTTTGATGATGTTGACATGTCATGGGCTTAGACTTCTATTTTTTATGGAGTGTTGGGCTTGATTAATTTTTCTTTGAGCTTGGCTTGAGATTGAATAGGCTTTTTATCGGACTTGACCTATTGCTGAATATTTTGAATTGAATATCTTGAAATATCATACTTATCCCACCACTTAATTCTAAGTTCTCTAACTAGTGATAATTGGCAATTTGAATAATAAGACTCAATAGTATATGACTAGGATAAAATCCAGGGAATTTGAAAATCTGTATGGAAATTGATTTGTTGGATAAAAGGTTGGTCTGGGATATCAACATGTTTTTTTGTAATAAGGAAAGGATAATTGATTAATCTGTTCTGGATAAATTGCTGAATTAGGTTCTAAATAATGCCACCATTCCAAGAACCAAGATGGATAAAACTTTTGACATCTAGTATCAAAATGGATGAACTAAGAATGATCATATGCTCTAAGATAAAACATATTAAATCGAGCTTTTTGATAATTTACATAATTATAACCATTGGGTCCATAAGGAATTGAGAAAGAAACATTGGTCTAAATGGATTGGGTACCAAATTCTCTAGGGGTTTTGACTTTCTTTATCTTATAGGTTGAATGAGAAATCTAGTTATGATTTTTAGGATCTTTATGATGAACTATTTCTATGCTATCAGTATATACTAGAATCAATTCATAAAATTGACGATTTTTCAAAGGATTATATGAAGTATATTGATAATCTGGAAGGAATAAAATTGATTGTGAGGCTGCTAAGTTATTAGTTGCAGGTTTTCCAAGATCATTGAAATATTGGTGAAGTAGAAGATGAAGATGAATTTGTAACTATTCAAGAAACTCAAAACGCTGTATAAATACTAATATACATTATTTCAATGCATTTCATAGGAAATCCTAAAAAAGAATTAGCTAGTTCAAAGATAATTTTAACAAATTTTAGATGTCCAACTCTAGGAGATTTTAGATGTTATAAGGATGTATTTACAAC
Source organism: Boswellia sacra (assembly GCA_013180625.2). Taxonomy (NCBI): domain Eukaryota; kingdom Viridiplantae; phylum Streptophyta; class Magnoliopsida; order Sapindales; family Burseraceae; genus Boswellia; species Boswellia sacra. The sequence goes on along the minus strand of SNVD02010355.1, from coordinate 18,100 downwards.
AAATATATTCAAAAGTCAAGATTACAATACCTCTTTCTGAAAAGAGAGATTTATTATAGAATTACTTTTTGAAAGAATAATCAATAAATTAATAGAATGTATAGGAGGTAGTTCAATTCCTCAGATAATATAACGTATAGTCAATTATTTACTTTTATTAAAAAAGAAGGTTTAACAATATGTAAAGAGCAAAAAGAAAAAAAAAATGAATAGAAAGATTTACTATTAGTAAAACAACTAAATCATTTTGTGAACAATATAGTTATGAAAATCTTAGGCCACCATCCTACTCTAATAAATATAAAAAGAATAAATCAAATAAATTGAAAAATCTTTATGAATAACAAAAGTCAATTTAATAACTAATACTATAACAAGAACAAGAAAAAATATAAACAAAAAAAGAATTATTTAAAATCTAAAAATCATTAAATAAGCTAGACTTGTAAGCAACCTCATCACACGTCAAAACAGTGTAAGATGAAGAATAAGATTAATGAACTTTTTAATGATCAAAATGAATTGAGGGATAAACTCAATAAACTATTACTAAGTGAGCAATCTAGTCAAGAATATAGTATTAGTGATGATAATGATGATATTCAAGAAATTAAGGATATTGACAACGTATCAGAAAGTAGTGAATCTTCAAGTTGTACAGAAAGATTATACAATTGTAAACAAATTAATGTCATTACTAAAATTACTGATAAAGAATTTTTATTAGATATTATCGATAAAATTGAGGATCCAAGTATAAAAAGAGAATATTTAATAAGATTAAAAGAAATTTTCGAGCAAGAAAGCTGTATTAAAATTTCAGAAACATTTAGTTCAAATAAAATATGGGATAAATATCTATCACAAAGTTTATTCAAACAAGTCACTACAGGAGAATTATAACAAGAGATTAAAAACCTTTAAGAACAAATAAAATAAATTGAAAAAGAAATTCAAAATAAACAACTAGAATAACTCCAAACCCAAACTAGATTAACAATACTTGAGTCTAAGAATAAAGATCAAATTTCAACTTCTAATTTGAAAATAGAAACAGATTCTATACCAATTATAGAAAAGATTAATTATAAAAAATGGTACATATAAATATTATTACATATAGATAATCAATTACAAATAGAAATGATTTGCATTAATTGACTCACGAGTAGATCAAAATTGTCTTAGGTAAGGTCTTATTCCAATCTAATATTATGAGAAAACGTATGAGTGATGACATAGTGCAAATGGAATGTCTTTAGAAGTTAATTATAAATTATCAAGAGTTAAAATATGTAATGAAGGATATTACTTTTAAAACAACATTTATATTAGCAAAATATCTTAGTGAAAATATTATTCTAGGTACTCAATTTTTAACACAAATATATCATTTAAAGTTGATAATCAAAGAATTCATACTAATTTTATGGGAACAAAGATAAGTTTTAAGTTTTTATCGCCAATAGACACCAACTAAATTTTTTACTCAAACAAAATACAATTAGTAAACAAATTAATTTGATAAATAATAGACAACCTCATATTAATTATTTGCAAAAGGAAATTAGGTATAAAAAATTGAAGAACAATTAGAATTCCTAATATACAAAGAGATATAGAAAATATTAAAAATAAATTTCTCCAAAAAAATGCTTAGATTTGCGTAATCAATTTTGGGATAGGAAAAAAACACATGGTAACTTTACCATATATTAAAGAATCTAATAAAAAACAAATCCTAACAAAAGCTAAGCCAATTCAAATAAATCAAGAATTATTACGATATTGCCAAAAAGAAATACAAGACTTATTAGACAAGAAATTTATAAGAAAATCAAAATCACCTGGCGTAAAAAACTTGATGCGTTCGAAACTAGCAAGTATAGTAGTCGTACAAGTAATAGAGTGATGAGTAAAATATCGTTTTTGCGAGGATTGTTTCTAATTAAATTTGTTATTCGATAGCAACAAAAGAATTAAAAGGGGGGGGGGGGGGTGTTGTTGAATGATTAATTAAACAAAAAACGAAGGTAAATGAAGAATAACACAATATAAAGTTAAATGAAGTGAGAAATAATCAATAAGATAAACTTGGTTAAGGGATCATTCTCTGCCACAAGATATGAATTTGTGAATTAACTATAGAATTGTCATCCAATTACAACATTGAAATTATCAACTGTAGATAACAACAAACTCTGTTACCCCAATCTTTCCTTACTTTGTCGTTAAATAAAACAAGCTCTTTATTTAATCTCTATCCATTAAACAACCCAGAACAAGCTTTCTAAATTTAATTCAATGGAAGCATTACGATAAGAAAGATAGGTTGATCTAAGCAATAAACACACAAGTTCGGATTATTTAACTTATGTTATATATTCCAATTGCAATCTCTGATCACAATTTTAATACTAACGATTAGAAATTCAAGACAATTAAGGATCAATATTTCTAGTCTAGCAATAGACAACAAGTAGTTTCTATTCAGTTGGCCACCCAAATACAATCAGCAGGCAATCACAAGCATTAAATATGAAAAAATACAACCATAACAAATAACAAAGCATAATCATGAATGATCTACATGCTCATAGGTAAACTGTCTAGAAAAAAAAGAAACTATACCCCTACTGAATAGAACACTCGATCAAGAATTTCATCTCAAAGATTAGTTTCGCTCCACTTTAATTCCTCAAGTGTGTGTGTGCAGAGCTATTCTCACCTAATCACTTGTAACCTCGATGAGTTTATTCATAAAAATGAATCATATTTAACAGTAAAAATGTGCATATAAATGAACTCTATAGGCCTACTTTTCAAGTCACTCTCCACTAATGTAGACAAGCATAACACTAAAGATCAAGTAGGTCTTTATTAAGCTTGCAACGTTTGGCTTGGGTTAAGGTACGATAAAGGATAATAATTTGGCTCAAATCACCCACAAACACATAAATCATTCAAGACTATGTAGAGCTCAACCCGATAACATAAAAAAATTCATTTCAATTCACCAGGTGACTCCCCCAAGCTTATTTAGAACACTCGATCTCTATTTTTATTTTTTATTTATAAAACAAAAGAAACTATACTCCAACATTTTGTTGTTTCATTCTTTTTAAGAACGCTCAAGCGTATAGATCTCTTCTTCTTCTCTTTCTCTTCTTTTTTTTTGTTTTTTTCATTTTTTTTTACCCTTCCCCCACACTTAAACAACACATTGTTCTCAATGTTTAAGCACGTAGAAGAAGTATGGAATTTGGTTGTTGATTGTATTTGGGTGGCCAACTGAATAGAATCTAGTTGTTGTCTATTGCTAGACTAGAAATCTTGATCTGTAATTGTCTTGAATTTCTAATCGTTAGTAGCAAAATTATGATAAGAGATTGCAATTGGAAAATATAACCTAAGTTAAATAATCAAACTTGTGCATTTATTAAATTTAGAGAGCTTGTTCTAGGTTGTTTAATGGATAGAGATTAAATAAAGAGCTTGTTTTATTTAACGACAAAGTAAGAAAAGATTGAGGTAACAGAGCTTGTTGTTATCTATGGTTGATAATTCAATGTTGTAATTGGATGACAATTCTATGATTAATGCACAAATTCATATCTTGTGACAGAGAATGATCCTTTAACCAAGTTTCTCTTATTGATTATTTCTCACTCCATTTAACTTTATGTTGTGTTATTCTTCATTTGCATTCATATTTCATTTAGTTAATTAATCAACAAAAGCCCTCATTTATTCTGTTATGGCTATCAAATAAAAAATTTAATTAGAAACAATCCTTGTGGGAATGATTTCTTACTTATCACTTTATTACTTTGTGCGACCAGTATACTTGCTAGTTCTTCTTCAAGAACTCCAAAGGATGAGAGAAATAAAGGGAAACAGCCTCTAATTCGTTCTCTCCCTTCTTGTTGTCAAAATAAAACCCTAAAATATGTTTATATACTCTGCTATAGTAACCTGCTACAGTGCCTCGAATAATAGTATGCTACAATGATTTGTAAAATTACAATTCTGCACTTCTCACACCATTTTGATCATAACTTTTGGTACACTAAATAGATTCATGAACCGTAAATTTCTCTAGAAAAAAGACTACTAGAGCTTTCCAACGGTATATAGCACGTCATTTGGTTCATTGTAATCAATATAATTAAATCCGTGAAGTTGGTTGACTAGTAGAGGTGAAAATTAACGGTTTTACTCCAATTTAGTGCGAATTCCTCCAAAGCTCCTACAAACATCAAAACCACACAAAAACATAAAAATACTAAGGAATATTGCAAAGAAACATAGATGAATTGATACGAAAATAATATCTAAATAGGCACCTATCAAATTCCCCTAAACTTGGACTTTGCTAGTCCTCGAGTAACTAAAACGATATAAAAACAAAACTAAATCTAAGCAGAATCAAGAAAAAAAATTTAAAAGATATAACAGCTTCGACTTGCAAATAGGCCTCAAAGATTGTACTTAATTATAACCCAAGGAAAGCTTCAAAATTATGCACTTGATTAAGAATTTCATCTCAAAGATTAGTTTCGCTCTACTTCAATTCCTCCAGTGTGTGTGTGTGTAGAGTCATTCTCACTTAATCACTTGTAACCCCGATGAGTTTATGCATAAAAATGAATAATATTTAATAGTAAAGATATGCATATAAATGAACTTCATAGGCCTGCTTTTGAAGTCGCTCTCTACTAATGTAGACAAGCACAACAATAAGGATAAGTAGGGTTTTATTAAATTTGTAACGTTTAGCTTGGGTGAAGGTACGGTAAAGGATAATAATTTGACTCAAATCACCCACAAACACATAACAAGACTATGTAGAGCTCAACCCCATAACATAAAAAAAATTCATTTCAATTCTCCAGGTGACTCCTCCAAGCTTATTTAGAACACTCGATCTCTCTTTTTATTTTTTTTTTTAATAAAACGAAAGAAACTATACTCCCACACTTTGTTGTTTCATTCTTTTTAAGAATACTTAAGGATATAGATCTCTTCTTCTTCTCTTTCTTTTATTTATTTATTTTTCATTTTTTTTACCCTTCTCCCACACTTAAACAATACATTGTCCTCAATGTTTAAGCACGTGGAAGAAGTATAAATTTTTTTTTCTCTTTCTTTTTTTTAACAAACACAATAGAACTCACTTTCATGGCTCATGACACAACCCAACCTCCTTTAACTTCCCAAAACCATAACATAGCTCAAAATGTAATCGTGAATAATCTACATGCTCATAGGTAAGGGGTAAATTGTTTGGAAAAAAAAATCACTTCAGGTTAGGAAATCTTTTAGTGAGTTAACAAGAAAAAAGGCTTAAAGAGGCTCAAAGAGGTAACTAGGGATTAATTTCAGTCAAGGTTGGCTATGAAAGCTCAAATGGTCCAAAGATGGCCTAAATCATTTCCCTAATGTTGCACAGTCCAGGATTTCACCTCGAGTGATCATCAAACAAGTTCTAGAATTCATTGAAATCTAAAGAAATACTTGAATTGCATAAACCTTCTCTAAGTAAACAAAGAACTCAGTGATAATGGTCCAGTGCTCAATGTTGTGCAAGAAATCAAAGGCAAAGCAAAACCAATTAATATTTCAAGCACGCAGTCTATGCTTCATTTATCATTTTTCAAGAGTTATTCTCAATTCAATTATTGCCTTATCATTGGCCCATAAATGTAAAAGAAGAGGTACGTGGCATTGTTAGACCTGAGTCACGATTGTATATTTCAACAAACCGTAGGACCAGTAGCCCGCAGACTTAAGGTTTTCAGCCTATATGCCTTTATTATGAATGAATAAAACAAGAAACAAGACACATCAAACAATAGTAAATAAATAAACTACAAATTTATTTAGGTAGAATGCATTTCAAAGGCTAAAGAAACCCCATATTTCGCCATTCTCAAGTTTTTTTCACAATCTTTTTTGAATCGGACCTGATAAAGAGAAAAAACACATAACAACTCTAAATTACATAAAACTAAACTTACTCATAATAACAAAATCTAGTAGTCAGTAAACAAAAACAAGTTAATTATAATGGGTATAAAAAGTTCAGAAGTTAGCCTCCTTATTCAGCCATCATGAATTGAAGAGATCCAAAATGTGTTTCAAGAGAACTTGAACTTTTAGGCCACCTCTCAAAAAGGAAAGATTAGAAAATATTACCTGGTGAAAGTTAAAAGAAATAACCTAAAAAAATCTCAAATAAACACAATAAAAAGAAAAAGTGAAGCAAACCAAAGCGTTAAGTCCAGTCTACGCTTTTTACTACCTTCCACAAACCAATTTATCTGAGTTGTTGTTGGATTAGGCGAATGGACGAATTTTTGTAGTTTGTCAATCAATTCCTCTGTAGTTGAAGTTGTATCAAGGATTTATCTCACCGACTGTGAGATGAAGTTTTGTTCTACAGCTTGATCAAGAAAAGACAACAAACCATCAAAAAAATTATTGACATTCAACAAACCAATGGGTTTTCGATGGATGTTTAGCTATGCCCAAGAGGTGATTTGAAATATTTTCTCTAATGTACCATAACCACCGGCCAAAGCTATAAATGCATCAGAGTTCAAAAGCATATGTGTAATACGCTTATGCATGCTTAAGACCTGTAACTCTTCCTCCATTGTGTTACCTATAATATGTCATACAGCTAATAGTTTAGGGATAATACTGAGAACTTGGCTCCCTCCTAAAGTTGTAGCTGTTGACACACACCCCATTAACCTAGGCTACCTCCTCCATAAATCAAATGAATATGCCTCATAGCTAATGCCCTGACAAGATCAAGAGCTGCTGTTATAAACTCTCCATCTTTACCAAATTAAGATCCATAAAATCGCATATATTTCAGAATCGCCGAATTGGTGTTTTCTCCATTTCTACATGTGCCCTAACCTTGTGTAAGACAATGATGCACTTTAGGTGTTGTGTTTTTCAAGGGCAAAGGAGGTTATAATAATGACATTTGAAAAAATAGAGAATGGATAGATACACACGTAATACTCTCAGATTTGACACATGAGGACATAATTTCGGTGGGGGTTGCTCAATGCATATTTATTGCCCTAAGATTTGAAAAATTAGGATATGGTTTGATGGGGGTTTGACAAAACCTCCATGCTTGTCTGCCACATGTGCTTATGTTATGGGTAGTTGTAGGTTGTCAAAAAGAGAACTTGAAATTAAAATAAACAAAATCAATAAACAACAACAATGAAAACAACAACAATAATCAAATCAAACAAAACAAAATAAATTTCAACAATAATAACACACATTCTAGTTATGATGGCTCACATCTTCCTTTGGTTTTTACGTCTAGTAACGGTTGAAGCACCTTCTATGAGTTGGAGATTTGCTTCCCATCCAGTTTTCTTATAGACTGGCAAACAGGTTCTTTTTTAGTCAGATTCCGTATACTATAACGCTGCAATTCATCACGAAATTGTGTCCATAGATTAAGCAATTCACAGTGAACAAGTCTACAAGAATGTGACTCAATAGTTAATAAAACATTATCTAGAGACTCATTATTCAGACCATTCTTAATGAACAAAAGTTTATCTTCTCTATTCCTTGACACAAAACCTAATGACCGACAACTCTGGTTACAATTCCATCGAGCACATTTATAACAAACTTGTAACCTTTTTGCTCTTCGCATCTTGGCGTAGTAGCTCTTCCTTAAACCAGACATATATTTAGTGAGATTAATATCAGGCTCATCGGACAATCTTACCTTGGCTTCGATGAGCCATAGGATATCCATAGGCATTTTTAGGAGCATCAACATCCAAAATCTAGTCAATGTACTTTATTAATTTTGAACACAGCATTTTGAGGAAGTGAAGGGAAATATTTACGAAGGTTTAATAGAAGATATCGACATCTATTGAAGAGGAGAAAAGGAAAGATATTACCAGTAATACGTTTAAGTCTATTCTTCTCCAAGATATGCACGCTTCAAACCTTCAGGCAATGGCTTCAGTTCCAGTTTGGGTGTTTCCTCAAGTTATTGTATAAATAAGTGCAAAGCGCAGAATAATCAAATTAAACAAAGGAAAAGAAGAGAAAAGAAATGAAAATAAAATAAAATAAAGACACAAAAATACAATAGCAAACAAAAGTAAAAAACAAACAACAAAGTAAAAGAGACAGATGGCTAACCTGATCAATTATGATGGAGGCCATGAGAGGAATCTCCAAAAATTGATCATTACTACCTTCTTTCCCTCTTCTTTCTTAATTATTTTTATTTTTTATTTTTCAAAAACATTAGGTTGCCTTCCAATAAGCGCTTGGTTTAACGTCCTCAACTTGACATTACCTGCCCTCACCCATCAAGATAAGTTGGCTCGTCAAAAGGTAGCTCCTCGATGTCCTATATCACTTAATTTTTATAGTAAGGCTTTAACCTATGTCCATTTACCTTGAATACTTTGTCAGTTTTTAAGCTCTTGATTTCCACTGCATCATGAGAAAAGACATCAGTAATAACAAATGGTCTAACCCATCGAGAACGTAATTTACCTAAAAAAAACTTGAGGTGAGAATGAAATAAAAGGACTTTCTGTCCTACTTCAAAATTCTTTCGGGAGATCATCTTATAATGAAATGCCTTAGTTCTGTCCTTATAAAATTTTGAATTCTCATAGGCATCATTTCTAAGTTCTTCCAATTCTTGCAGTTGAAGCTTCATTTGTTCACCAGCAGCATCCATCTCTATGTTACAAAGCTTTACTGCCTACCATGTTTTGTGTTTGAGCTCTACGGGAAGGTGGCATGGCTTAGCATAGACTAACCTATATGGTGACATACCAATAGGTGTCTTGTAAGCAGTCCAGTATGCCCATAGTGCATCATCAAGTCGTAGGCTCTAATCTTTTCTATTCAGATTCACTGTCTTCTCGAGGATGGACTTGACTTCTTGATTTGAAACTTCAACTTGACCACTAGTGTGTGGATGATATGCAGTAGACACCCTGTGAGTGATGTTGTATTTCTTGAGCAAGGCTTCAAATGATCTGTTACAGAAGTGTATTCCTCTATCGCTAATTATGGCTCTTGGTGTTCCAAATCTTGCAAAAATGTTAGATTTCACAAAATCTACAACTTTAGAATCATTAATTCTCGTAGCTTTTGCTTCCACCCATTTAGAAACATAATCCATGGTAAGTATAATGTAAACATTACCAAAATAATTAAAAAAGAAGAGGAAAAGAAGGTAGTAATGATCAATTTTTTTGTCTCGTGAAGATTCTTCTCATGGACTCCATCATAATTGATCAGGTTTTATCTCTCTTTGCCATCTGTTTCTTTTACTTTGTTGTTTGTTTTTTACTTTTGTTTGCTATTGTGTTTTTGTTTCTTTTATGTGTCTTTATTTTATTTTATTTTCGTTTCTTTTCTTTTCTTTTCCTTTGTTTAATTTGATTATTCAATGCTTTGCACTCATTTGTATAACAGCTTGAGGAAACACCCAAATGAGAAATGAAGCCATTGCCTAAAGGTTTGAAGCGTGCATATCTTGGAGAAGAATAGATTCAAACGCATTACTAGTAATATCTTTCATTTTCTCCTCTTCAATGGATGTTGATATCTTTCTATCAAACCTTCGTAAATATTTCTCTTCACTTCCTCAAAATGCTGTGTTCAAAATTTATAAAGTATGGATGACTAGACTTTGGATGTTGATGCTTATAAAAATGCCTGTGGATATCCAGTGGCCCATCGAAGCCAAGGTAAGATTGTCCGGTGAGCCTGATATTAATCTTACTAAATACATGTCTGGTCTAGGGAAGAGCTACTACGCTAAGAGGCGAAGAGCAAAGAGGTTACAAGTTTGTTATAAATGTGCACGATGGAATTATAACCAGAGTTGTCGGTTATTAGATTTTATGTCTAAGAATAGAGAAGATAAACTTTTGTTCATTAATAATGGTTTGAGTAATGAGTCTCTGGATAATATTTTATTAACTATTGAGTCACATTCTTGTGGACTTGTTCACCGTGAATTACTTAATCTATGGATACAATTTTGTAATGAATTACAGCGTTATAGTCTAGAGAATCTGACTGCAAAGACTCTGTTTGTCAGTTTATAAGAAAACTGGATGGGAAGCAAATCCCTGACTCACAGAAGGCGTTTCAACCGTTACTAGACGTAAAACTAGAGAAAGATGTGAGTCACAATCACAACTACTTGTATATTTGAATGTGTGTTATTATTGTTGAAATTTATTTTGTTTTGTTTGATTTGATTATTGTTGTTGTCTTTGTTGTTGTTGTTGTTTGTTGATTTTGTTTATTTTAAATTCAAGTTCTCTTTTTGACAACCACATGACCACTCATAACATAAGCACACATGGCAGACAAGCGTAGAGGTTTTGTCAAACCCGCACAGAAACCATATCCCAATTTTTCAAATCTTGGGGCGATAAATATGCATCAAGTAATCCCCATCGAAATTATGTCTCCATGTGTCAAATCTGAGAGTATTACATGTGTATTTGTCCATTCTCCATATTTTCAAATGTCATTATTATAACCTCCTTTGCCCTTGAAAAACACAACACCTAACGTGCATCATTGTCTTACATAAGATTAGGGTATATGTAGAAATGGAGAAAATACCAATTCGTTGATTCCGAAATATATGCGTATTTTGTGGATCTCAATTTGGTAAAGATGGAGAGTTTACAACAGCAGCTCTTGATCTTTACAGGGTATTAGCTGAGAGGCGTATTCATTTGGTTTATAGAGGGGATAGCCTTGGGTTAATGGGGTATGTGCCAATAGCTGCAACCTTAGGAGGGAACCAAGTTCTCGGTATTATCCATAAACCATTAGCTGTATGACATATCATAGGCAACACAATGGGGGAAGAGTTATAGGTCTCAAGCATGCATAAGCGTATTGCACATATGCTTTTGAAGTCTGATGCATTTATAACTTTGCCCGGTGGTTATGGTACATTAAAGGAAATATTTCAAATCACCTATTTGGCATAGCAAAACATCCATCGAAACCCATTGGTTTGTTAAATGTCAATAATTTTTTTGATGATTTGTTGTCTTTTTTTGATCAAGCTGTAGAACACTTCATCTCATAACCAGCTAGACAAATCCTGGTTACAGCTTCAAGTGCAGAGGAGTTAATTGACAAACTACAAAAATTCGTCCATTTGCCTGATCCAATAACAACTCAAATAAATTGGTTAGCGAAAGGCAGTTAAAGGCATAGACTAAACTTAACGCTCCACCTGTAATCTTTATTTGCTGGTTTGCTTCAATTTTTTTATTGTGTTTATTTGAGATTTTTTAGGTTATTTCTTTTAACTTTCACCCCAGGTAATATTTTCTAATCTTTCTTTTTTGAGTGGTGGCTTAAAAGTCCAAGTTCTCTTGAAACGCATTCTGGATCTCTTCAATCCATAATGGCTGAATAAGGAGGCTAACTTAGAATATGGGGTTTTTCTTTAACCCTTGAAACGCATTCTACCTAAATAAGTTTGTAGTTTGTTTATTTACTATTTTTTGATGTGTATTGTTTCTTGTTTTGTTCATTCATAATAAAGGTATATAGGCCGAAAACCTTAAGTCTGCGGGCTACTAATCCTAAGGATTGTTGAAATATACAATCTTGACTCAGGTCTAACAACGCCATGTGTCTCTTCTCTTGCATTTTGTGAGCCGATGATAAGGCAATGATTGAATTGAGAATAACTCCTAAAAAATGATAAATGATGCATAGATCTATGTGCTTGAATGTTAATTGGTTTTGCTTTGCCTTTGATTCCTTGCAAAACATTGAGCCCTGGGCCATTATCACTGAGTTCTTTGTTTACTTAGAGAAGGTTTATGAAATTTAAGTGTTTCTTCAGATTTCCATGAATTTTAGAACTTGTTTGATGGTCATTCACGATTATATTTTGAGCTATGTTATGGTTTTGGGAAGTTAAAAGGGGTTGGGTTGTGTTATGAGCCATGAAGTGAGTTCTATTGTGTTTGTTAAAAAAAAAAGAGAAAAAAAAACAATCTGTACTTCTTCCATGTGCTTAAATATTGAGGACAATGTGTTGTTTAAGTATGGAGAAAGGGTTAAAAAAATGAGAAAAAAACAAAAAAAAAAGAAGAGAAAGAGAAGAAGAAGAGATCTATACCCTTAAGTGTTCCTAAAAAGAATTAAACAACAAATTGTGGGGGTATGGTTTCTTTTATTTTATAAAAAAAATAAAAAAAGAGATCGAGTGTTCTAAATAAGCTTGGGGGAGTCACTTGGTGAATTGAAATGAATTTTTTTTTTGTTATGGGGTTGAGCTCTACATAGTCTTGAATGATTTATGTATTTGTGGCTGATTTGAGCTAAATTATTATCCTTTATCGTATCTTCATCCAAGCCAAACGTTACAAGCTTAATAAAACCCTTCTTGATCCTTAGTGTTATGCTTGTCTACATTAGTAGAGAGTGACTTGAAAAGCAGTCCTATAGAGTTAATTTATATGCACATACATTACTATTAAATATGATTCATTTTTATGCATAAACTCATCGAGGTTACAAGTGATTAAGTGAGAATGGCTCTACATACACACACTTGAGGAATTGAAGTGAAGCGAAACTAATCTTTGAGATGAAATTCTTCATCAAGTGCATAATTTTGAAGTTCTCCTTGGGTTATAATTAAGTACAATCTTTGAGGCCTATTTGCGAATTGAAGCAGTTGTCTTTTAAATTTTTTTTCTTGATTCTGCTTAGATTTAGTTTTGTTTTCATATCGTTTTAGTTGCTCGAGGACTAGCAAAGTCTAAGTGTGGGGGATTTGGTAGGTGCCTATTTAGATATTATTTTTATATCAATTCGTCTATTTTTTTTGCTATATTCCTTCGTATTTTTATGTTTTTGTGTGGTTTTGATGTTTGTAGGAGTTTTGGAGGAATTCACACTAAATTGGAGTAAAACCATTAATTTTTACCTTTGCTAGTCAACCAACTTCTCGGATTTAATTATATTGATTACAATGAACCAGATGACGTGCTATATACTATTGGAAAGCTCTAGAAGTCTATTTTCTACAGAAATTTACGGTTCATGAATCCATTTAGTGTACCGAAAGTTATGATCAAAATGATGTGAGAAGTGCAGAATTGTAATTTTACAAATCACTGTAGCATGTTATTATTCGGGGCACTATAGCAGGCTACTGTAGCAGAGTATATAAACATATTTTAAGGGTTTATTTTAGGACAACAAGAAGGGAGAGAACGTCTTTTGATTTCTCTCATCCCTTGGAGTTCTTGAAGGGGAAAGAAGGCTTGGAAAGAGAAGGAACTATAATCCAAAGGAGATTTTCAAAGGATTTGCTAAGTGTTTCTTTTCCCTTTTACTTTCTGGAATGTCTCCATGTTGTATTGTATTTATGACGTATTTGAACATGTGTAACTAAATCTGATTTGGTTGAGGGTGATTTCAAAGCTGTAGATATGGTTTTTGTGAGTTGATTGTTCAAGAAATTGTTATTCAATTCTCTAATTAAAGTTGCTTATATTTTTTCATATTTAATGCTTGTGATTGCTTGCTGATTGTATTTGGGTGGCCGACTGAATAGAATCTGGTTGTTGTCTATTATTAGACTAGAAATCTTGATCCGTAATTGTCTTAAATTTCTAATCGTTAGTAGCAAAATTGTGATTAGAGATTGCAATTGGAAAATATAGCCTAAGTTAAATAATATGAACTTGTGCGTTTATTGCTTAGATCAACCTATCTTTCTTATCGTAATACTTCCATTGAATTAAATTTAGAGAGTTTGTTCTGGGTTGTTTACTGGATAGAGATTAAATAAAGAGCTTGAATAAAGAGCTTGTTTTATTCAATGACAAAGTAAGGAAAGATTGGGTAACAGAGCTTGTTATTATCTACGATTGATAATTTCAATATTGCAATTGGATGACAATTCTATAGTTAATTCACAAATTTATATCTTTTGACAGATAATGATCCCTTAACCAAGTATCTCTTATTAATTTTTGCTTACTCCATTTAACTTTATGTTGTGTTATTCTTCATTTGCATTCATATTTCATTTAGTTAATCAATCAACAAACCCTCCCCTCCCCCATTTATTCTGTTATTGCTATCGAATAACAAATTTAATTAGAAACAATCCTTGTGGGAACGATATCTTACTCATCACTTTATAGTTGTGCGACTAGTATACTTGCTGGTTTCTAATCGATTTGTTATTCTGTTTTTCATATTGATTCTTGTTTTTTTTAAAGTCTATTTGTGTTTAGGCTTTTATGTCCGAGGGAGAAATGGACCAACAACTTAAGCGAATTAAGGAGTTTCTCGAATCCCCGAATTTAAGACTAAATCGGTCAATTTCAACTCCACCTCCAGAATTTGACCTTGCACGACATGCTTCCCTTCCATCTTCCTACAGTTTAATCAAATCTAAATCAGAAGTAATGGCAGTGCAAAATAATCAGACTTTTAAGGAGTTAGCGACTTCAATTATTGATCAACAACCGCTATGCATAAATACCAGCCTTGAGGTAGATTTTGAACTTAAATAGGACTAATTTATCTCTTGCCTACATTTCATGGTTTTGCAGGAGAAGATCCTAACAAACACCTCAAAGAATTTCATGTGGTATGTTCAAGTATGAAGCCAACTGACGTTTTTTAGGAGCAAATAAAATTGAGAGCTTTCCCATTCTCATTAGCAGATTTGGTGAAAGATTGGCTATACTATCTACCACCAGGTACCATTACCACGTGGAATGAGATAAGTAAACTCTTTTTGGAGAAATACTTTCCCACCTCAAAAGCTACGAACATTAGAAAAGACATTAGTGGCATTTGACAACACAATGGAGAATCGTTTTATGAATATTAGGAGAGATTTAAAAGGTTATATGCTAGCTGTCCACACCATCAAATTAGTGATCAACTCCTTATTCAATATTTCTATAAGGGTCTCTTACCAATGGATATGAGTATGATTGATACTGCTAGTGGTGGAGAACTTGTTAATAAAACACCGGAAGCTGTAAGACATTTGATTGGCGACATGGCAGCCAACTCCTAACAATTCAGTAGCCGATTTGAGTCACCACAACCAAAGAAAGTAAATGAGATAAGTACTCCGAATATTGAACAACAACTTTCTGAACTTACCTCTATTGTGAAACAAAGGGCTGTAAGAAAGATGCAGCAATCTTATGCATGTGGGATATGTTCTACGACGAAGCATCCAGCTGACATGTATCCAACCTTACAAGAAGGAGAGACGGAACAAGCCACAACCATAGATGGATTTCTAGGACAACTAAGGCAAAGGTATGACCCTTTCTCTAATACTTACAATGTTAGATAGAGAGATCATTCTAATTTTAGTTATGGGAATCATCAACCAATTACTCCAAATGCCATACCAAACCGGCCACCAGGTTTCTATCAACCAAGAGTGCAACAACCATTTCAAACGCAAGCATCACGAATACCACAGCCAGCACCACAACCAACTCTACAAAACTTAGGTATGTCTCTCCAGGACATTGTCAAAGCACTTGCCACCAACACAATGCAATTTCAGCAAGAAACTAGGGCAAGTATCCAAACCCTGAAAAATCAAATGGGCCAATTGGCTAGTAACATGAACAAATTCGAGGGTCAAGGCTTAGGAAAATTACCTTCTCAGACAGTGATCAATCTAAGAGAGAACGCTAGTACGGTAACTTTGAGAAGTGAAAAGCAATTATAGATCCTACCAAAGCAATCATAAACTAATGAAGGGGATGACACCACTTCCACCATGAACAAAACATCATCTTCTAAAGTAAATTTTAAAACTCCATTCCTTCTTATGTTACTCCTCCACCTTTTCTTAGCAGATTTGCAAAATCAAAGAAGGAGGAACAAGAATAGGAAATCTTGGAAACTTTTCGCAAGATCGAGGTAAATATATCACTTTTGGATGCTATTAAGCAAGTACCTCGTTATACAAAATTTCTCAAGGAGTTATGCACCAACAAGAGAAAGTTCAAGGGAAATGAGAAAGTAAGTGTAGGGGAAAATGTTTCAGCTGTACTACAAAGAAAAATTCCTCTAAAGTGCAAAGATCCAGGTACGTTTACCATTCCGTGCACCATTGGTAAAACCAAGTTTGAAAGAGCTATGTTAGATTTAGGAGCATCTATTAATGTCATGCCATATTCTATTTATGCTTCTTTGAATCTTGGACCCCGTACAAAAACTGGTATTATCATTCAAATTGCTGATCGTTCTAATGCATATTCCAAGAGAGTTGTGGAAGATGTGCTTATGTAGGTGAATCAATTGGTTTTTCTAGCAGACTTCTATGTTCTTTAAATGGAAGATGAGACATCTCCTAATCCAACACTGATTCTTTAGGGAGACCATTCTTGAAAACTGCTTGAACAAAGATTGATGTTCATGATGACACTCTCACCATGGAGTTTGATGGCGAGGTGATCCGTTTCAATATTTTTGAGGCAATGAGGTACCCTAGTGACTTGCATTCTGTTTTTGTAGTTGATGTTATCGATTATTTGGCACAACAACTTTTTGAGTTAACTCGCAAGGACGGATTGGAAGTAGCTATTAGTAAGCACATAAGGACAAAAAATTTCAAAGAACCAAGAAGGTTGATACAAGTGTCTAAAGAAGTGGAGGAAGCTGTGGCAAACTTAGATGAAACTATAGCTATAACCACAATCAGATATGATGTTTCGCAAATTGAATTGCCTTTATCTAATGAGAAACTTCTTCCTTCTGTGATGAAAGCCCCTAACTTAGAGCTCAAGCCTCTTCCAGATCATTTGAAGCATGTATTATTGGGTGAGAAAAATACTTTACCGGTCATAATAGCAAAGGGCCTTGCACCACTACAAGAAGAGAAACTCATTCGAGTACTTAGAGATCATAAAACAGCTATTGGGTGGACAATTGCTGATCAAAGGTATTAGCCCAGCCATATACATGCATCGTATCTTGTTAAAAGAAGGATCCAAGCCCACTAGAGAAGCACAACGAAGGTTGGATCCTCCCATGATGGAAGTTTTCAAGAAAGAGATCCTCAAACTGTTAAATGTGGGTGTGATTTATCCAATTTCAGATAGCAAGTGGGTGAGCCCAGTCTAAGTTGTTCCCAAGAAATCTAGTGTTACAGCGGTTAATAATGATAATAATGAGCTAGTTCCCACTCGTATCCAAACTGGGTGGCGAGTTTGTATTGATTATCGAAAGCTTAATTCAGCAACTCGTAAGGATCATTTTTCCTTGCCATTCATTGATCAAATGCTTGAGAGGTTAGCAGGTCATTCTCACTACTGTTTTCTTTGATGGTTATTCAGGATATAATCAGATTGTTGTTGCCCTGAGGATCAAGAGAAAACTACATTCACATGCCCATTTGGTACATTTGCCTATCGATGTATGTCATTCGGTCTTTGCAATGCCCCTGGCACTTTCCAAAGGTGTGTGGTAAGTATTTTCTCTGATTATGTTGAGCACATCATTGAGGTATTTATAGGTGACTTTAATGTTTTTGGTGATTCTTTTGATAAATGCCTTGACAACCTTACACTTATACTTCAAAGATGTACAGAAACTAACCTTGTTTTGAATTGAAAAAAAAATGTCATTTTATGGTAGATCAGGGTATAGTTTTGGGACATGTTATTTCTACTAAGGGTATAGAAGTTGATAAATCTAAGATAGACCTTATATATTCCTTACTACCCCCCACAAGTGTGCGTGATATTCATTCTTTTCTTGTTCATGTAGGTTTCTATCGTAGGTTCATAAAAGATTTTTTAAAGATAGCATTGCCCCTATGTAGATTGCTACAGAATGATGGGACCTTTGAATTTGATGAGAAATGCAATAAGGCATTTGAGAAATTGAAGGAACTCTTGACTTCGGCTCCAGTGATCCAATCTCCAAATTGGGATCATCCATTCGAGATCATGTGTGATACAAGTGACTATGTTGTGGGTGCTATCTTGGGTTAACGAATTGACAAAATTCCACATGCCAT
>SNVD02010352.1:0-46987 GCA_013180625.2 Boswellia sacra | reverse complement strand
ATTAATTAAGGTTGACGAAGTGATAATCATACATTAATATTACATTGGTTAACGTCCACTAACGGCTGAGAGTTATCTGAAGATCTTAGAAAAGTTCGGCTATTGATTGATATTTCCTTAAATAATAGATGGTCGAATGACAATTCCCCTTGTCAAAATAGCAGAATCTATATGTTTACCTAAAATTGCATAAATGTAGTCTATTGATATAATAGATGTACCTAAAACTTATAAACTTTCCATAACATAAGAGGTAAGAAAACATCTCAATGTTGCAATCTTTAGGATTTAACGACCTTGTCTATGGTACATAATAGTTTAGGTATGATGGAAAAATTATTATTTGCTATTAAACTAGCCACTTAAACAAAACTAATAAATCAGTTAAACTCCAATAGTAATAATAAAATAATTCAAAGCACATAGAGAAATTTTAATGCTGATAAATCTTATTGACCTTTTTATACGAATTTATCATACAAATTAACATAAATTTAAAAAATTTAAAAATATTAATTAAGGTTGACGAAGTGATAATCATACATTAATATTACATTAGTTAACGTCCACTAACGGTTGAGGGTTATCTGAATATCTTAGAAAAGTCTGGCTATTGATTGATATTTCCTTAAATAATAGGGGGTCGAATGACAATTTCCCTTGTCAAAATAGTAGAATTTATATGTTTACCTAAAATTACATAAATGTAGTCTATTGATATAATAGATGTATCTAAAACTTATAAACTATCCATAACATAAGAGGCGAGAAAACATCTCAATGTTGCAATCTTTAGGATTTAACGACCTTTTCTATGGTATATAATAGTTTAGGTATGATGGAAAAATTATTATTTGCTATTACTAGCCACTTAAACAAAACTAATATATTAGTTAAACTCCAATAGTACTAACAAAATGATTCAAAACACATTGAGAAATTTTAATGCTGATTATTGACCTTTTTATATGAATTTATCATACAAATTAACATAACATATAAAATTTAAGGAGTGAATTTAAAAAATTTAAAAATATTAATTAAGGCTGACGAAGTGATAATCATACATTAATATTATATTGATTTGTATAGATGAATTCGTAGATATAGATTAAAGTGTTACTTCACTTAACTAGGAAACAAAATAGTATAAAAATATTTGTTTGGAAACCATATTAATCATGTTTGAATTTTGGGCTTTCTCTGTCTATGATTTTGGCGTTGTACTTTTTGTTTTAGATGCATTGAAAATTGATTTGAGGTAGAGGTGCTTGTTTGTATGTAAGAAAATTCTTAAGACATAATATCAATATAGCATTGGTTTTTATTTTTTGAAAACCATTTTTTTAAATGTAAATTTACTAATACATTGAAATAGATATCAACCAGATATTTTAAAATAAAAAAATTCAAAATCAACCATATATTTTTACCAAATTTTAAAACAAAAACTCCAAATACAAAAACAAACACACTCAATTCTCACTACTTTTCTTTCCTTTATTTTAAATTTAAAATAATGCTTAAATGAATAATATCATAAATTTGAAACTTTTATATCTCATGTGATATTATTTAATATACGAATAACACGTGAACTCTATTTTACACATTAATTAATTTTTAATTAATATTTGAATGATTTTAATTTAATTACTAAATACATATTTTTTCATAATATTTTTTTTCAATACATTACAAAGAAATATAACTTTTTTTAGACATTTAAATTTCTAGATTAAGTAATCTATCTTCTAAATTATTTTGAAAACAAGTACACAAAATGCCTGAGTGTACACTCACACTTTTCTTTCCAAGTTCTTAAAATTAGTTTTTAAAACACAAATCTGTTGCGCAAGAACGGAAGCGAAAGCAACAAAATAACCAAAATGCACAACCACAAACTATGCTAGACAATTGAATATAATAGAAATTAAAGAGGCAACCAATCAACCAACAATGCAAAATAGAAAGAACACCAAGATTTAACGAGGTTCGGTATAAATACCTACGTCCTCGGGCGCTGCTGAAGAAACCTTCCACTATCTTCAAAGAGAATTACAAACTTTTGGGTCACAATACAAATACCACAACTATTGGGTCAAACTACAATTACTCGAATAGTTGGGACAAACTGTAATTACCCAAACAATTGGGTAATACTACAAATACCCAAAATCAAATGGGAAAAAGCAAATATTATGAACTTTAAGGTCCTTAATGAAAGGCTTTAAACTATGAGATCTTATATGTGAGACTTTACAAATATAGGGGTTAGTGGAGAATTTTCAATAGGACAATTAAACTTCTCCCATGTGGCTTCTTTTATAAGCCCACATGAGACCCATATTTTCTTAATTAATCAATGTGGAATTCCTCCCACTCGCATATGAGCCACAAACTCAACAAATCTCCACCTTGGTGAATATGCCGACCCACCACAAATTCCTTCTTTTTCTCACATTCTCTATCACAACTGCAACGCCTCCAAATGCGCCCAATGGCACGGTCAAACTCGTACAATGTTGATCAATTCCAAACAATGACTGAACTTGATCGCTGTCACAACCTTAATCAACATATCTGCAGGATTCTCGGCAGTCTCAATCTTCTAAAGTAAGATTCTCCCTTCATCAATAATCTCCCGCAAAAAATGATATCGAACATCAATATGCTTCGTACGAACATGGAACACTGGATTCTTCGCTAAATGGATAGCACTCTAATTGTCAGATTAAAAAGTGATCTTATTTTACCCAATTTTTAACCAAATAACTTCCTTCACA
The DNA here is from genome assembly GCA_013180625.2 of Boswellia sacra. Lineage (NCBI taxonomy): Eukaryota > Viridiplantae > Streptophyta > Magnoliopsida > Sapindales > Burseraceae > Boswellia > Boswellia sacra. Next base: position 44,201 of record SNVD02010352.1, on the reverse strand, counting down.
GCCCCTGTCATTGTCATATACTCTACCTCTGTAGTAGACAAAGCCACTATAGGCTGTAAAGTAGACTTCCAACTCACTGGTGCTCTTACAAGAGTAAACACATAACCGGTTGTCGACCGACATTTCTCCAAATCACCAGCATAATCTGAATCAACATAACCAATAGCATACTGACTACATGTATCATCCCTCTCAAAGACTAAGCCAACATCCACGGTTTTCAACAAATACCGAAGAATCCATTTCACTGCTTTCCAATGTCCTTTACTAGGATCATGAATATACCTGCTCACAACTCCAACTGCATGTGAAATGTCGGGTCTTGTACACACCATAGCATACATCAGGCTACCAACTGTATTAGCATATGGAACTTGAGACATATACTCTCGTTCCTCATCTATACTGGGAGATAAAGATGCACTAAGTTTCATATGAGGAGCAAGTGGGGTACTTACAGGTTTTGACTGCTCTGTAATGCCAAACCGCTGTAATACCTTCTTCAGATATTGCTTTTGAGTCAAACAAATCTTGCTTCTCCCTTTATCTCTGCTAATCTCCATACCCAGAATCTTCTTAGCTTTACCCAAATCTTTCATCTCAAACTCTCGATTCAACTGAGTCTTCAACATTGTAATTTCTTCGACATTTGTCGATGCTATCAACATATCATCGACATACAAGAGTAGATAAATGAAAGAACCATCACGTAGCCTTCGAAAATACACACAATTATCAAATTTGCTTCTTGTGTACCTCTGATCCATCATATACCGATCAAATCGCTTGTACCACTACCTCGGAGATTACTTCAAACCATAAAGCGATCTTTTCAGTTTGCATACCAAATTTTTCTTACCAGCAACTTTGAATCCCTCTGGCTGAGTCATATAGATTTCCTCTTCCAAGTCACCATGTAAAAATGCAGTCTTTACATCAAGTTGAACTAGTTCCATATTCATCTGAGCTACCAAGGCTAACAAAATTCTAATGGAAGAATGTTTCACAACTGGAGAAAATATCTCATTGTAGTCAATTCTTTCCCTCTGAGCGTAGCCTTTAGCCACCAACCTTACCTTGTAGTGGACGTCATTCTTGTCAGGAAATCCATCTTTCTTTGCATATACTCATTTGCACCCAATTACCTTTTTACCCTTTGGTCGTTGAGCTAGCTCCCAAGTTTCATTCTTCTGAAGAGAATGCATCTCTTTGCTAATAGTTGTCTTCCATTGATCAACTTTAGAACATCTGACTGCGTTTCTATAAGTGGAAGGAACATCAGCATCCATAATCGGAAGTGCATAGGCCACCATGTCAGCAAATCGAGCAGGTCTGCAAATCTCACGTCTTGGCCTATTAACTGTAATAAATTCTTGTTGCTGTTGAGGTTCCTGTGTAGAACTTTCTCCATTATCTCCCTCTATCACAGGAGTATTAACATCTGTCTCAACAAATCTAATTGGGTTCAATGTCGTTGTTTTAAACTCCACCTACTGCTGAGTATGCTCTACCTGCTGTGGAGTACCATTCACCTTTGTCTGGTTTTCTGATTTCTTCAACATTGAAGACTCATCAAATGTCACATCTCGGCTGGATACAATCTTCCTCGAACTAGGACACCAAAGACGATATCCTTTTACTCCTGAAGCAAATCCCAAGAAAATCGCTTTCTTGTCTCTAGGATCAGCTTAGATTCTTTCACATGATAATATGTAGGAGAACCAAAAACATGTAAAGAATCATAATCAGAAATAGGTTGTCCTGACCATACCTCCAATGGAGTTCTATCACCAATAGCAGCTGATGGTAGACGATTAATGAGATGACATGCATAAGTCACAGCCTCAACCCAAAATTCCTTGCCCAACCCAGCATTGGACAACATACACCGAACTTTCTCCAGCAATATCTGGTTCATGCGTTTTGCCACCCCATTCTGCTGCGGTGTACCTCTAACAGTAAAATGACGTACAATACCTTCATCTCGACACAATTTCAAAAATTGATCACTACAATACTCACCACCATTGTCTATTCTGAGGCGCTTGATTTTCTTGTCAGTTTGTGTCTCAATCATCTTTTTCCATTTAAGGAAAGCACTAAGTACATCATCTTTTGATTTCAAATAGTACACCCAAGTTCTTCTGGAAAAGTCATCAACAAAAGTAACAAAGTAGTGCCTACCTCCCATCGATGCGGTTTTAGTAGGTCCCCATACATCTGAGTGAATATAATCAAGAATATCCTTGGTATTATGAATAGTGGTACCAAATTTTACTCTCTTCTGCTTTCCCAGAACACAGTGCTTACAAAAATCCAGCTTGTAGGTCTTTGCTCCTTTCAATAAGCCTCGTTTCATTAAACTGAATAAGGCTTTCTCACCTACATGTCCCAAACGCATATGCCATAGTCTCGTGATCTCTGAATCTGCATCATTATCAGAAACCATAGCTGCTGATCCAATAACCGTACTACCAGTATAGTAATACAAGTTGTTCCTCCTAGTGCCTTTCAATACCACAAGAGCTCCTGAAGTAACCCTCAGAATACCATCTCGAATAGATATCCCACAGCCTTTAGATTATAAGGCTCCCAAAGAGATGAGATTCTTCTTCAACTTCGGTACATACCGAACATCTGTCAAAACTCTAATCAGTCTATCATGATTCCTCAATCGGATCGAACCTATCCCAGCAGTATGGCAAATACCATCATTGCCCATATACACTACTCCACAGTCAAGCTCTTCAAAATGAAAGAACCAATCTCTATATGGACACATATGATAAGTACAACCCGAATCCATAATCTACTCATCAGAACCAGAAGTGGATGGATGACCAACTAGACTTATATCAAAATCACTATCATCCTTACGCTCAATAACACATGCATCAGAAATAGCGTTGCCCTTATCTTTCTTTTTCAACTTAGGACAATCTTTCTTTCAATGCCCTTTCTTACGACAAAAGGCACACTCATCTTTTCCTAATCTACCCCTCGACCATGATTTTCCCTTTTTTCCTGGTTTCCTACTATGACTACGCCCTCTCACTGTCAATACATCTACTAACTCATCCCTATGTTCCCTTTAGTCTTTCTTACGAATTTCATAATTCAACAAAGCAGAACAAACTTCTTCAAAAGACAGTTTATCTTTCCCATGGATAAGAGTAATGCACAAATGGTCTAATTCATCCGGAAGTGAGCCAATTAATAACATAGCCTTAATTTCATCTTTGAAGGTTTCATCTAAGTTTAACAAATCAACAATTAACTTATTAAACTCATCAATATGAGAACTGATGCTCGTAACTGGTTTCAACTGGAGACGGAACAATCTCTTCAATAGGTACAGCCGATTCTCATTACTTCTTTTCATATATTTGTTTTCCAGCGCCTTCCACAGTTTGCTTGCAGATGTCTCTTTTGTGAACGGATACTTTTGTTCTCTACACAAGCAAGAGCGAATCAACCCACAAGCTTTTATATTCAGCCTATCCCAGTCTCTTGCACTAATATCTTCTGGTTTTGTTTCTTCCAGAACAATATCCAAATCTTGCTGATACAACCCGTCCAACACCTCACTCTGCCATAAGCCGAAATAATTTCGGCCATCAAATTTTTCAACATCTATTTTTGCATTTGTCATAGTCATTATCTTCTCGGGTACAGTTGACAATGATGCCATTACTACCTCTCACAAATAAGCTTGATACACAAATCACCAATAACCAAGCTTCAAACAAACTATTATATTCAATAACTAGCAATCCAAACTCAACAGCCCAGAATAGTAGCAAGTGCTTCATTGAAATAGCAACTAACTACCCAAAACCTTAGACTCTGATACCAATTGTTGCGCAAGAACGGAAGCGAAAGCAACAAAATAACTAAAATGCACAACCACAAATTATGCTAGACAATTGAATATAATAGAAACTAAAGAGGCAACCAATCAACCAACAATTAAAATAGAAAGAACACCAAGATTTAACAAGGTTCGGCTACGTCCTCGGGAGTTGCTGAAGAAACCTTCCACTATCGTCAAAGAGAATTACAAACTTTTGGGCCACAATACAAATACCACAACTATTGGGTCAAACTGCAATTACCCGAATAGTTGGGTCAAACTGTAATTACCCAAACAATTGGGCAGTACTACAAATACCCAAAATCAAATGGAAAAAAGCAAATATTACAAACTTTAAGGTCCTTAATGAAAGACCCTTAAACTATGAGGTCTTATATGTGAGACCTTATAAATATAGGGGGTAGAGGAGAATTTTCAATAGGACAATTAAACTTCTCCCATGTGGCTTATTTTTTAAGCCCACATGAGACCCATATTTTCTTAATTAATCAATGTGGGATTCCTCCCACTAGCATATGAGCCACAAACTCAACAAAATCTATATATTGAGTTTCTAGTCACGAGAAAACATTTAAAAAAAAAGCCAAGCTTTTCAAATTTTTGAGGAATCATCAAATTTTTTTTGGTCAATTGACTAGATAATATAATAAATGCTAGAAAATTTTTAAGTGATACTAACATGTTCTACTTAATTATAAAATAATTTTACACAAACAACTAATTTTATATAATCTATTGTGATATAATCTAATTGAAAATAGATTACTATTTACATTTATTACATCATTTTAAGCATCCACAACATTTTATCATATCAAATAATATAAAATTGTTTGTATAAAATAATTGTATGAGTAATATAATATTGGAGCTATTATAATTAGTACTTTTGAGTTTGACTTAATTTTAAGTAGAAAATATTATATATTTCTTATCAATGATATCCTTAAAGTTGTCATCAAATCATTATTTTCATCTTTTAAATTCCCATTTTTAAGAATATAATTGATTAAAAATAAACAACTTCTAAATTATGGTCAATAAAAAAAATACACAATCTTCTTTTACCCTTGTAATTAAGCTAAAATTTCAAAACAGCATTGTCCCTAACGGGGGTAATATTATTAATAGGAGCTTTTTCCTCCACGTGGGTGACAATAATTGAAAAGCTTTTAGAGTACGTGGAATGGTGACATCTAGGTTTCACGCGAGAGATGTGGTGTGTTCGTTTATGAATTCGGTATTTTTGTTTTTAATTGAATTTAGGAATATGTGGTTGATTTTGAATTATTTTGAATTTTAAAAAGGATATGTGGTTGAGATTGAATGTAAATTACATTGAAAAATATACAATATAGAAAACAGGATTTTGATTCATAAACGAACAGAACCGTGCTTTCGAAACTTTTCATTTTCGTACAAGACTCCAAATTGTGGGCCATCAAACTCATTATAAAAAGGTGGATGCAGAAGCCCAATCCCGGCCCATTAGACGGCGAAAACTATCCATTACTACTGTAAATGACGCACCGGAGGCACTGTACAGAAGCAGTACAACCGCGAACTGTAGCTTGAAATAAAACCGAGAGTTGCTTGTGAAACAAGCAGTCAAGAGTCCTGATCACCCATGGCTGCCTTCTCGAGCAAGAAGAAGAAGTTTCAAGTCTTTGATTTCACCGATGACGATGAGCGCGCCGGGGATGCCGCTGCTGAGTTAGTGGGAAGGTTCGGAGTCGCAAGGAAGAATCATCGCCGGCGTTCTCCTGTGAACAAGTACAACTTCCTCCAATGCTGTCAGTCTCTCTCTCTCTCTCTCTCTCTCTCTCTCTCTCTCTCTCTCTCTTCTCTTCTTCTTTTGTTTATTTTGATTATTTTTGGTCTGTTTGGTTTGCGAGAAAGTGTGTGAAAATTGGGGAGCTGAAGTGGAATTTGAAATTTGAAATTGAATTTGAAATTTAATTCAAGTTTAAGGTGTATGAGATGATCGTTTGGGATTTGAGACTTTTAAGAAAATGTGATTAAATTTGATAGGTCTGATTTTATGAGTTTATTTTTTTTTGTTCTCTGTTTGTATTAAATGATCACTAATCCAGCCTTAAAAAATGAAGTTAAGCACTAGTTATGTTGTTAAATGATCTCAGTTGAGCCTGATGCTAGTTGTTGTTGCCTGATATCTCTTGTAACATTTCTTGTTTGCTGGGTTTCTGGATGAGTGTGCCTTGAATGCTATGAGTTGTTTGTTTTCAAAGATAGGTGAAAAAAATGTCGGATGAGAAAAGGGAAGGAAAGTGTTTACTTAGTGTAATTTGATTTGGCGATCCTGAGAATCTTGTAAAAATATCAATGCGACAAAAAATACTGTCAACTTAACAACGGGAATTGTGAAGTGGCCAACTTAAGGATGGGATTTTTCTCCCAGGTTCTCGTGATGGGAGCTCTAGGGCCTGAATTATTCATTTCTTTTTATTTTTTTATTTTATTTTATTTAATTAATTAATTAATTTTTTTTTTTTTTTGGGGAAAAAGCTCTCTGATGAAGAGGTAGATCATCCTGGACAGTAGCTGTTCGCTTTGGCAAATGATCCTTTGCGTAGTAGTTGTGTGCTTTTGCAAATGACAAACTATGAGGAACTGTGATAATTATTGCTCTGTTAAAGTGTTTGTGTCCTCACTGTAGTCTCACAAAGAAAACTTAGATTTATATTAGTTTTGCAATATCCTTGTCTTTTTTGTGAGTTTCGCAATAATGGAAGCTTTCCTAATTTTAACATCAAAAGATAAAAGTTTTACATTTCAATATAAATACAAAGTTTATATGTAGTACTACAAGATAATATAACTGTTTAACTTGATTTCGGTGATTCTAGTTTTGTATGGATGGCACGAATGATGATGATCATGATGATGATGATATTTTCTCCGTGAACACTTGGAAGGTGCTGGCTGTATCATCCTACTCTAGTTTCTTGATTTATTTCGTAGAAAAATACGAGAAGTAATTGGGTTATATGCAAGTTTCAAATTCTATTATACTCGTTTCAGATTTATGCTATTTGGCTTCAGAACCTTTTTCATTCGGTTTCTTAGATTGATTTTCTTGGAAATGCTATGCATGTATGTCGTATGTCAAGTGGGTTCCTTTAGCCAAAAGAATTTTTTATGCAGATTATTTGACTGCTCAAGTTTTTTTTTTTTGGCTAAAAATGCCCTCTCTTTTTCTTATTATTATTTTTTGTCCCTTTTCTTTCTTGTTGCTATCTTCCTTAGCATTATCTATGTTGTCAGGCTGGGTATTATTGTTTTAATCATGTACCTATTATTTGCAGTTTGGTAATCCTCTTCTCTGTCCTTCCTATGTAGTTGCACAAGGTACCAAGCTTCAAATGAAGGAAATTAGCTGTGAACCAATTGATGTTGATGCCGAAGGTTTGGTGCATTAGTCCACATTCTACTTTGAATCTGAAATATCTTTTTCTATCATACAAACATATTACTCAAGATTTCCTGTTTCATAAACTCTCTATATTAAGTTACCTTTCCTTTTTTTTAATGTTTTCTTTTGTTTTTAATTTTTGTTGAGGCCAAGAATCACTGTTTTACTTTTGTATAATGTGTGGTTTTCTAAAATCTTCGTCTGTCATCTTTTAATTTTCTTTTATGCAGATGCACAAGGTGGCAAGACTGATCAGGTGGATATTAGCAATGAACCATTTCTTGAAGATGTTGGAGGTATTAGAAATTAGTGCTCAATTACTATCAATGTCGAAATTGCTAACTTTATCTACCATATTTCCTTTGCAGTTGCACAAGGGGACAAGATTTATCAAAAGGAAATTATGGAAAAATTGATAGATGTTGATATTAGTGGTATAGGTAATAACTGCACATGCTCTTTATCTTATCCTAAGGGCAAGCAAAGAAAAGATGGTGCTATAAAGGATAATGTGAGGTCGGATACCTCTTTGCTCCCAAGTTCTTGTAATAATGAGGTGGTGCCCATGCTCTCCCAATTATCTTTGGTCTGGGACTATTTTTTATAAATATTACTTGATTTTTGTTCTCATAATGAACTTTAGATCAGTTTAGCTTGTGGCAGAGTTTTGGAAAGCTTTCTTAGTGTTTGTCTAACATTCTAGATTGCTCACTTAGGTCATTTTATGAGAAATGCCTCATGCATATCCGGAATTTCCTTTTAACTACTGAATTAAATTTGTTTCAGAATGGACAAATTACTGTAATTTCAGATGATGATGACTGTATTGAAAAGAGTTCATCAGCCTCCTCATGTTCTCTTTTGGATAATGAAGGTACCCTTCCATGCTTCCACTTTTCCTTTGTAGTGTACTCTTCCTTCTTATGAATCTGTATAGCCTCATCATCTTATATAATGTTTTTAATTTCAGTTTTATTAGAAGAATGGGTGGTGGAGCGAGGTAAATGTGGTGGACATGAAATTGTAAGTGTTTAATCACGGTTTTGCTTTCTAATTAATGGCTATTGAAGTGACATTTACTGAAGACTTGAAGGTTCTACAAAATATTTATCTAGTTGAAATGTCTTGCTTTCAGAATGTACTCTCTTGAATTCTAGAGTTGGAAAACATGCTGTTGTAGGAAACCTTATTTGCAAGATTACTTAAAATTAACATAGTTAACATTACATCTATTCTCAACTTGTATCTGGGCTGTTAAGCATCAATAAGTTATATTAGAAGCATCTCTTGATAATGTATCTTCCTAATAGTATGGTTGCTAAAAATAATCAAATTTCATATGGTTATAGAATAAGCCATGTTTTATTAAACTTACACGGAGTGTCTGCCCAAGAAATAGAGGGAGAATGGACAATGATTAACAAGATTTGAGGCAAGTTTTGTGTGGAAAATACATAATACATTTATTCTGAATGAACCTGGTCTTAAAACTTGAGTGCTAGCTTCTTAACATTATTCCCATCTCCTTTTTGGTGCCCGTAAGAAATGCAGAAGATGACAACTTTGAAATGAACATGATACTATTAACTCTGGCAATAAATACCTCTTACCATATGCTCTTTTGGAAAGATCACCAAAGAGACAACATTTGCTTGCTGGTTCCATTTTATATTTTCAGTTATGATTTGGTGTAGAAAGACACCTGTTTGAATGAAATATAAGCCTCGGGAAGGAAATTCATAGTTTCTATTGCAAAATCACCGACTTCAGTGTCATAATTGCCAAATCCCTTTCTTCTCCTTCTTTCTTGAACAAATCATATTGACTATTATTATATCTTTTTTCAAGGACCTTGAAATGAGTTTGTTGCCGGCTTTGTCTTTGTTTTTACCTTTTAGAAGTGCAGCTGATGTATTAATAGGGATCTAGTTTTCCCTTCTCCCTTTGGCAGCTGATGGTTTCTTTTTATGCAGTCAACAAGGACTTGCATTATTTTTTATTAAAATGCATTTCTTGGACATTTTATTTCAATAGCAATATATTTATATGCTCTCTTTCTTTAAACTACTTACTTGAAGTTGGTGGGATAGAATTTGAGAACCTTTGTTTTTGTTTTGATTTGCAGGATATTGGAAACAATTCAGTGGTTGTTTCACCTGATTTCCTTCTATATGCTGATATGTATTGTACAGATTCTCGAATAACTTTTTCACGCAGCTCTGTCAAAGTTGAAAGTATAACCGTAAATGGGACCAAGGGACTTTTAAGCTGTGAATGGACTGTTGGTGACATCGTTAAAATTCAATCAGAATTGCTAGCCCCAGTGAGTTAGGCCAGCCTTTCCTTCTATTATGCTTTGTACTGCTGTATGTGACAGGTTAAGGTATATTCTTTTACTGGTTGTAGGTTGAAACTGCTTTTGTTAATCTTACCCTTAAATCAAAGAATTCTATAGGAGCTGAGAATACAAATGAAATTTCAGGTTGGCATTTTTCTGTTAAATCAATTTTTTTTGAGCTATTTAATGTTGATATGTTGTAATGAATCATGATATGGATTGCGAGCAACTTTACAATTTGGTGTGTCAGATTGGAATCATTTAGTAATGATATTATTTTTTTTTTTTTTTGTGATTAATTTTATTTCCTTAAACAAGTGGAGGAAGTTTTTCAGCATTTTCCCAATCTAAGGAACCATGTTTTAGTAATGATATTATTTCTTTTTTGACTCTTATTTCCTGCTTTTAGTTGAGTTCTTTATAAAAGGTTGATCATGTTTAAAAGTCGATTTTCCTTTCCCCAACATGACGAATTATGTTTTAGTAGTATTATTTCTTTATTTTTGATTAATTTCCCTGTCTTTAGTTGAGTTATTTATAGAAGGTTGATCTTGTTAAGTCAGATTTCCTTTCCCCAACACCCACCCCCAAACACCCCACCCTTCAAATAAAAATAAATAATTAATAGGTAAAATAAAACCCTTTATGCAGGTGTTGAACTGTTGAACTTTGCAGTTTATGATCCTCATTGGTCCAAAGGACAAGAAGCAATCCAGTTATTGGATCTCAGATACAAGGACATATGGAATGCCACCTTTAAGTAAGTTTTTCTTTTGCTTTTTTTTTTTTTAACTTATAATTGTTTTCTATGTTGGGATATTTTGGTTGGAAAGAAGTGGAAGGATGTTTAAAATGTTTCGGAGAAGTGTTGTTAGGTGAAATAGAATAATATCTAAGAGGTTACTGAGGACAGGGACGATTCGTACCTACAGAATTCTTTCCTTTTCTAAAGCTAACAAATTCTCATATAAAAGATTGCCATACGAATTTTGAGCTGTCCATGAAATTTTAGGTGTTGTTTGTTTGTGTATTTTGAGTTTTTGTTTTCAAAATTTTGAAAGAATATGCGGTTGTTTTTAAATATTTTTGAATTTTGAAAATGATATGTGGTTGATATGGATTTAAATGCATTGGTAAATATGCGTTTTCAGAAAACAAAATTTTGAAACATAAACAATCAACACCTTAGCTTCTTGACATAACATATACCACAATCTAGTAGTAATTGGGCAGTGATAAACACATAATGTACTGTTTCCTCATTGGTTTTTGTGATGCTTCCCTTACAACATCTATGCTGTATTAATTCTTCATTGGGAAAGCCCAAGCAAAAGTTTGAAATTTTAAGGGGAATTTTGACCTTCGAAACCATCTTTTCAAAATCATTATTAGAAATATCATCCAGCAACATCCTAAGATCTGCTGGAGAATAATTCCAGAGCCTTTAGTTTCCCCATAATCTTCTATCTCCCTTTGATTTGTTAATATTGATCTACTGAAGAATCCCATAATTTCTGTAAATTCTTGAAGATCATTGTAATTCGGTTTTTTCTTTTTGAAATTAAATTTTAGTTCTCATAGATGACAAAGATGAGCTGTGAAAGAGTAAATTGGAGAAATACGAAGAATCCTATGACTATGATTCAGTATATTCTTTGTTAAATATATGTTTATATTGATAAACTCTTTTCTAGTCGTTTCATCCGCGACTAGTTGGACTAGAAGAAACTCATGTCCAATTCTACAGTAGAAACGGACTTGAGAAAGAACCTTCAACTATAGCCTCAATTGTCAATTAAAGAAAGAACAAAGGATAACTTGTAAAATTTGTCAGCCTTCACTTTGTAATACAATTGAAATAACATCATAAGAATTATTAAAAAAGACTAGCCTACTGAATTGAAACCTTAAGAGCTGTATGAAGGATAAACTTTTTGTGTTATTAGTAAAAAAAAAAGGAAGAAATGAGTCTAATGATATTCCAAAAATAAAAACTACTATCCTTCCCTCCACATTTTTCAAACAATTTGAGAAAATTAAATAAATTTAAGATATTGCCTTCAAGGAATTCTAGAATAACCTCTAATTTATTTCATGTAATTTTGTCCTTTTTTTCCCTTGAGACAAAAATAGATGTTTGTTTTGGTTTATTAATGTCATTAAAATATTCATTTTATTTTCTTGCAGTGATAATAAAGAAATTGAAGTGATAACTTCCTCAAGTGAAAAAAGCGAGTTATTGCCAGAGCGATATCTTTTTGAGTAAGTCAACAAAAGTCATTGTTTTGATCTAATATTTGATGCCAATTGTTTTATATTTTTGATTATTTTTATTTTTATTTTTAATAAATTTGTGCATTTTTGATATCCCAATATTTTGATCTTTGTTAACCCTGTCATGCTCTTATGTTGTTTTGGTTTTCAAGTGGAATAAGTAGGCTTTTTTTAAATTGAAGCTCTCCTTGAACCATTTCGAGCATTCATTTTTCTTCTTTTTATCTTACTGCTATTATTATGTTACTGTCATTTATGTAGGATTATGATTTTAGGTTCTATATTTCATTTATGCAGTAGTATAATTTGCAGTTTTTGCTACGTCTATATTTTCTTTGGTTGTATTATGTTCTATACCTCTCTTATTAGATTGAGAGAGAGAGATTCATTGTAATTAAATATTATATGCCATTAATTAAGGGCCAACAACCATAATTTTTTCATAGGAGAAAGGATTTATTTGTAAATGAATATTTACAGCCTATAATTATGCTGAACATCTCTTTCAAATTAATGATGTGATGTTGGGAAGCCTTGATAGTTTGTCAAGAAGAAAGCAGCGCATGAATAATGTTGTCTTGTTTTAGAAATCAGCCAAATGCATAGAGGAACAAACGGGAGTGAAATAGTTCCTAGTCGGAGTTAGTGGTACACAAAATAATATCTATATATAGTTCATCGTCTCACCACTGGCATTCACCCCTGTCAGATTTTTTATATCTATATATAGTTCTTCAAGATGATAGCCACCCAAGGTAGAGTTTACATGCCAGCTAACAATAGGGTGGATGGTAGTGCAGTCCTGCAAACGCCCGGTATATGGCAGAGGGCAATTGGGTTTGACCCATAGGCACCCAACAAAGATGATTCCAAAAACTCCTCACAAACCAATGAACCTGATGTCGGCAATTCATACAATAGCTACCAGGGTCTTTTGGCACTTGCCCATATAACTAATACCAAAGCTGATGAGGCTTGTGGGGCTTGCAAGAAGTGTGATTGTGTTGGGCACTTAACAATTCAATGTAGGAACTTCCTGATTACGAGGATGATAAAAGAGAAAAAGACCTGGAACTGATTCAGGTTGCTTTTTTGTAGGAGTTGGATAAATTGAAGGGGAATATGGGGAAGGTGATTGGGAAGGCTAAGGTTGAGAGTGAGGCGGAAAGCGAGGATTAAGAGGAAGATGAGAGTGATATTTCGGATTATGATGTTTTTCGGATATTGAGAGGATTGTTGCTTGAAAATATGGTAAGAAGGTCTGTGGTAAGGGGAGATCATTGAGGAAGAAGAAACTGGATGATTTGGATTCTACAAGAGGAGAGAGGAAGCAAGAAGGGAAATAGTGATTTAGAGCTGAGGATGAAGGTAGGAGGAGGCATCCGATGAAGAGGATGAGCATCAATACCATAAAAGGAAGATTAGGATGGAGAAGAGGAGAAGTCATAGACATTTGGATGAACTGACCCAGATGTCTCTGGTGATTCTGGTAGACAGTATGAAAGGAAGGGCAGACGGTCTGGATTGCAATTTGTTTCTGATGAAAGTGGTTCAGATGATTCCTGGGTTGGAATTGGTACAAAGTGGTCTAAGAAGAGGAGCCAGAAATGCCACCATGAACATGATGAATAGAGGCTTCCTAGGAAGGAATGTGGAGAAGTGAAGTGTTATTACACCATTATGGTGGTTAAGGCTTTGGACCTGGTGCTTGATTGCATCGAGGTCTCAGGTTTGAGCCCTCCTGGTGAAGCGTAAAAATTACATCGTTCATTGTCTCCTAGGACCTGGCGTTGGGCCTCGCAAGTCGGGAAGGTCCCGATCCAGAGAACCATGGTTATTAAAAAAAAAAAAAGTTTTATGATTATCCCGGAAGTTCTATTAATGAAACCTGTCATAGTGGGCAAACTAGAAATTACTGTTCTCTATTTGCAAGTGCTCTCTATAAGTTACACACAGAGAAAAGAAGAGTAGCATTTAAAGAAATTTGTGGTGGTTCTTGTATTGTCTGTAAGTTGACATGGAATAAGCTGACTTGAGTAGTGTTTCCTCTAGGGTGACAATTAATTTTTAAGCTGTTTAATGGAATGGTTTTCTTATCTCTCAGTGATTGCAAAAAAATTAAAAACAAAAAAATTACATTAGTAGGAGCAAAAAGAGAACTACCTATAGCAACCTTCGCAACCAGAATATCTTAGCTGTATAAGTAGCCATAGCTTAACACTTAGTATCAGTGGACCAAGCAATGACTTATACTTAAACTTTGAAATGAGAATACCCTAATTAAAAAAAAAAAAAAAAAAAAAAAAGATTTGCAATAAGTGACATCACCTACCAATTAATATAAAAAATTGCTTGAAGCTCAAATGAAGAAGTAGAAATACAACTTTAGATCTACAACCATGTACAATTGGATCAAAAAATGGATTATCCCTTTTGTCCCTCTCCATAATCAAGAAAAGTTATTTGTGCCAGAAAGAACAAATTGATTTTTAACTTTGAGACTTGCTGGCTATCTAACTGTCTGCCGAATCTCAGCGACAATTTTATTTTTAAGACATCTCTTGATTCAAGTTCACACATTCCAGGTTTGAAGAGCCTTTCAAAAATGTTGTCTATCCAAAAGATGATCCTGATGCAGTTGTAATTAGTAAAAGAGATCTGGAGCTTCTACAGCCTGAGACATTCATCAATGACACCATCATTGACTTCTATATTAAGTGAGTTTAACTTCAGTTATCCTTATTGCTTTGTTTGACTTGTGAATTGTTATCAAGCTCCAAGTTTTCCTCTGTATAATAGAACAAAGTTGCTTGAAGAAGAAAATGTTAACTGTCAAACATACATGTACTAATTTAAATTTTAAGCTTGATGTCTGATGTTTATAATATTAAGGACAAACTAACAATCAACAGTTTTAACATTAATTGAATTATTAAAAAAAAAAAAAGAAAGAAAGAAAGAAAGAAGAAAAAGCCATCATTTCGGTACTTTGGGCACTTGGCTTCTTAAATGTGGTAAATATTATTTTAAAATTTTTTGTAACTTTCAAAAATTTTGTCTTATTATTTCTGTGAATTTGGAGTAATTAACCATGACTGTAACATCTTTTAGGATATAAATATGCTTCTTATTCGGTGATTCTGCTTGGGGCCTTCAGGTTATGATTTAAAATTGTCAATTGAGAGGTGCAGTAACTAGTTTGTAGGATTGACAGTGGTATTAGCTTAATTGTCGATTGAACTGATTTCTTAACATGAAATTAGAGCCAAAATTATCTAGCGGTCATGTGTTTGAATCTCCTATCGTGTTAATTAAAAAAAATAGTAAGTTACATTTGGCCCACTTGTAACTCATATGAGACATGTGAGGTTGTGATAACGCACATTAGAAGCTTAATTTTAATGCTTGACCTTTACCTACAAACTTAAGCTTTTAGGTGAAGTGATTTCTTGACAAAAGATATTAGCATGTCATGTAAGAAATTGTCTTTTGTTGTAATATGGGTCTTAGTTTCAGAAGAATTTCAAGGCAATTCATTCAACTTTTTTCACCTCAAATGGAATGGGGTCTTTGGTTGATGATTTTGACATATTTCTGTTTCATGCCAGTCAGGTTTCTTTTTGCATATCTCGGTAACTTTTTTATATATTTTTTTCTCCTTTCCCGAGGGTAATCTGATGTCTTCAGTGAATACCTAATCCCCAAGTGTATTTCTTTCTTTCTCTTATTGATGCAATTCTTCATATCTTCTATCTAAAACTTCCATATATATGTTCTTTGACACGTGTGGGGGAGTTTATTTGTTATTGTGCTTGTGAATGTTGGGTTTTTCTTTTTTATTTCTTTTGGTTATAAATTAAATATCTAATGTATTCCATCAATTACTAGTTAGGAAAGTAATGGTTCCGCAATTTGATTCTCTCCCTCTCTCCCTCTGAAAGCAAGGTTAAATTTTGAGTAGGATGCTCTTAGGTTATTCTTTTTGGTATAATTTTTTCTTGCTATATGTAGGTACTTAAATCTTATTTGGAATGTAGCTTCACTGTTTAAATCTCTATAAGGTTGATATTTTTAAAACCTGACATCTTGCCAGATATTTGAAGAATAAACTACCACTGGAGAAACGACATTGTTTTCACTTTTTCAATAGTTTTTTCTTCCGGAAACTTGCTGATCTAGACAAAGATCCATCTAGTGCTTGTGAAACCAAGGCGGCATTTCAACGTGTGCGTAAATGGACAAAAAATGTAAATCTTTTTGAAAAAGATTACATTTTTATTCCTGTAAATTACAGGTCGGAGAATAATTATACATTTGTTTCGCCTGCATCAGAGGAGATAATCTTGTATTTTACTGTCTTTAATATGAATTATAATTGCATTCTGATGACAGCCTTCACTGGAGTTTAATTGTCATCTGTCATCCTGGTGA
Organism: Boswellia sacra; assembly: GCA_013180625.2. Classification (NCBI taxonomy): domain Eukaryota; kingdom Viridiplantae; phylum Streptophyta; class Magnoliopsida; order Sapindales; family Burseraceae; genus Boswellia; species Boswellia sacra. The sequence continues at coordinate 27,851 of SNVD02010352.1, read as the reverse complement.
AGTGGCTTATTTGCAAGGTAAGGTCCTGAGTCTGTTTAGTCTATTTGTTAGATTTCATTTCTTTATTATTGCCATTGATATAGTGGAACGATTTCCAGTCTCCCCCTCCTACTATATCCTTCAGATCTATATTTCGTAATTTGACTTAAAAACTGAGATATAGTGATTTTGTCCAACTTGCTATGCTCTTGCAGAGGAAGAAATTGAAAAGTCGCCTAAGGTACCATGCATCTTGCACATGAATTCTATTAGAGGCAGTCACAGAGGCCTTAAAAAGCTTCTGCGAAGGTAATCTATGTCTTGTTCATGCTCATGAGTGATCACCTTGTTACTATGCTTGAATTGCATGTCCCTCTTAGGAGTTCTGTTTGTCTGTGCTATTCATATGTTCTTCTTTTCATTCACCTCCCTCTCTTGGACAGGGAACAAGCACCGAAAAGTACCAATAGAAAGCGGAAAAAAAATTTGCACAGAAGAAAGGGAGGGAAAAACTGATAGAAATAAGGGGAAAATCTCTATTCTCGATGCGAAATCATAACAACCTCTCAAAATACAATAACTTTAAGGTGTCAAAATCCTACCTGGTGTATGAAATAAACTTAATCTGGGAAAGTAAAATCTAAATCGTACAAAACTCGACCAAAATAGTAAATCCTAATAAAAGCAGAATCAGATCCTCAAATCTCTAAAAACATCCTAACCTGTCCTACATCTCTCTATCTCTTCCATGTTTGCTTAAAAAATAAAAAATAAAAAATAAAAATTGAGACAGTATTGAGCTGGCAGTTGTGGGCGAATGACTGGTGGGACTCTTTTCGTTTTTTCTGTCTTAGTTTTTTAAAAGAAGAAAACATATGCTGTCTCACTCTTTTTGCTAGGATGTGGATTTCCTTCTAGTACAATTGCTAGTCAATTACCCGCAAAACTATAAATTGCATGAATTTCAAATTTGGAGTTGCTAGGATGTGAAGGCTGTCACTGATTTCTTAGAATCGTTTATAAATAGTTTTATATTATGAATATTTTATGCTTTTAATTTTTAGATTGATATTAGTATCCCTTGCTGTTAGTTGTTGTTATTCTTTATTATGGTTATATCTCTTGAGATGGCAGTTATTTATTTGAAGAGTGGAAAGAGAGGCATGGCATGACAGAGGATGATATTGCTTCCAAATTCTTGGGTTTGCAATTTTTGCCTCTAGAGGTACTTGCTTCCTTTTTCATGTTGTCATTCTTATGCAATGAGTTAATCTTATTGCATTGTCTCACTACATGGCAGTCTTCTTCTGCCTTCCATAACTGTGTTTCTCTTATATAACCAAATAACATGAAGGTGTTCCAAAGGGGGATTAGACTTCTTATTCAGTTTATCTTACAAACTACCTGAGGTACAGCATTAAAACTAGTTGAACAGCAGTTAGCACTTGTGTTTTTGAGTGTTTAGGAAATAAATGCAATAAAATTTCTGGTTGATAATTGTCAGCCAATTCTTTTTTTTAGTCATACAAATACCTATTTTCTCTTCTGTTTATTTTAATTTTTCAAGGCCTATTCTACATTTCCCTTAGGGTGACAGATCAAATTGTTGACTCAGCCTACTTTAAAGCAAAAGAGAAAACAATAAGTGCATTCTTTTGCAACTCTTTGCATTTTTTATCCGTGGTCATTATTGTGTTTGATAATTTCTCAAGTTTCTTAGTAGTGGTTTAACAAATATTACTGTTTTTAACCAGTTTCTTTAGTAGGCTAAAGAGAATTATTGTTTTGTAACATACCTTCTGTAGTAGGTTTAAGTGAATTACTGCTGTCTCTTAATTAATTTCTTAAGTAGGTTTAATGAGAACTAACATTTCTTAACATCTATATTATTTCCATTTTTTATTCAGCTTCCACAGCAAGAAAATTCATTTGACTGTGGCCTATTTTTGCTCCACTACGTGGAACGTTTTCTTGAGGAAGCTCCTTTTAACTTCAATCCCTCCAAGATAATAGGATTTTCCAAATTCGTAAGTTATTGCATCTCGTTCTATGAAGCTTTATTCTTATTTGCTTGTTCAAAATCAGTAGAGATTGCCTGCCTGTTTTTGATCTAGCATTTACATTATCTCAAATTTTAGTGCAATTTTGAAGAAGTATGTTGAATATGTGATTATATCTTATCGTTTATCATTACTTCTGGGAAATTAACCTTTAAAGGTTTTTTTGACAGAATCAGATTATTAGCCTCGTGTAGGCTTCCATTTTGAAAGACTTTGAAGATATTACTTCTCTTTACTCATCTTGATTGGCTAGGCATTGTGGGTTGACTTTGTGTTTTTGGGGCTGCTTACACTGTAGTATTTTTATTTTATGTACACTGTATTCTTTTTGTTTTCCCAACTCAAAAAAATGGAAGATTTTTAATGAATTTGTACTTGTTGCCATCTGTCCTTTGTAGAGAGCTGACTGCAGAATGATTACTGACATCAGTTCTCATTATACACCGATAACTTGTAACATGATTACTTTTGTGCCATAGTGTTGGGGACACTTTCAGGACTAGTTTAGGAGTTATGTTCATCAATAAGTTATTCTAACCAAACATGATTCTATCAACGGTGTAGGATTTTTACTATATCAGCTGGTTTTTTGGATTAATTTGTAGGTTCTAAAAATTCTTAAGAGTTTTTCTTCTTTTTTGGACACATGTTCAATCATATCAACAGGGCAGAACATTTGAAGTTTTGTTGCTTGTACGAACAATGTATGATAGAGTAGCATCTTTGCGAGAATGCGTTGAGAAAATAAAGCATTATAATATGAGGTCTTATGTTTATGTTAATAGTTCTTAATATCTAAATGTGAAACCACTTAGCTGTCTACCAATGATCTATCGAGGAGGACCAAGATTCTACCTGCTGGACCTTAGGAAGACCAGGACTAAATGATGGTTTCATTTCGACAATAATTTGAATCAAGTCTATATTGAGGTCTCTGGTTCAGTTAATTGTCTTTCCCCTTATTTGCCTGAGCGTACTCAATACTATTTGATAATGATAGGAGTAGCTCTGGTGCTTGCTTAAAAATTTTCTTTATAGTGTTTTTATGAAGTAGAATTAGGAATCCAAAGTCCTGTCCTTAAGACCTGTCAGATAGCAATTGTTGTGTAGGGAATTTGCAGTGTTGGAGCATAAGTACTATTGTTGAGCCCTTATATTAGCTTAAGCCTTTTGGTTAATAGTTTTCTAACATGGTATGAGATCTGGTTGATCAAGCAGTCTTATATTCAAGTCTCTCTATTATATTTATTCTATAACATGTTTGTGGTTATGGTTGTCTTTGTGATTATGATTGCTCGGCTAGTGTTTGGTCTTCATGCATCTGCAGGTGAGGGGCATATTAAACCTTAAATAATATTGTGGATCTATTCTTATGTTCTGCTTAACCTTTGAATACATAACGCAGTGAGTAAAATAATCTTGTTGGCAGTTTCTCTACACACGCATACACACACGCACACACAGAGTTATGAATCCTCATAACTGTAGATAGTAATTGTGGTGTGGGGAAGTTTATGTGGTAATCCACAGTATGCTCAACACACACTCTCACACACACTATATATAAAACAACCTCCATGTATGCATTCTAATTAAATGGGTGAATGTTGCATTGTCTTTGTGCTCTGAAATGTTCTGTGAGTTTCTGCCTGATGATAAGAAAGTATTTGGTTAGTCATAGCAATTAATTTTGATCTTTCACCAGCTTAATAGGAATTGGTTTCAACCTGCGGAGGCTTCGTTAAAACGTGGTCTTATGAAGAAGTTGATTTATGAAATTTGTGAAGATCATTCTAATGAGAATCCCTCTGCTGATCACATCAATGACTGTACCTCCCTATTAACCCCTGATAAAGATGGGTGGGAAAATGGAAAAATGGTTCCAGTGCAGATGTCTACTGCAACTAAAATTGATCAACAATGTTATTCCTCAATTTCTGACATGGAGGAGGACACTGAAATCTCAGTTTCAGGAGCTTTCTCCCAGAAAGTTGTGCAAGGTTCCACAGACCCAGCATTCATTTTCAGGGAGCAATATCATCAAATAACTAAATATCATGAAAGGAGCATGTTGTCACCAATTCAGGTAATCATCTCTTGATTATCAAATGAAATTCTTTTTTGAATATATAGATTAGTATTGATTATTTTTAGAGTATGTTTTGGTTAAATAACATATATTTGATTCTATTTTTTTGCTAATTTTTTTAACCAAAATTATGAAATAAATCTCTATTTTATTCCATTTATCTCAATTCTCTTTCATGAACCAAATGCAATCTGAACATCTATGATCAACTTCATTTGTTACTACTAAGTTAATCAACTTTTTTTGTTGATGATTGAGCTCTCAGTTTTTTCCAACCCTGTTCGAAAACCATTTTTCGGATGCGCCTGTGTGGTTGGTTTGCTAACCAATAGTAGAAAACATGTTGAAAGTCTCTTTGTTTTCCTCCTATCTAGAAAACGTGCCTAAAGTTTGTTGTTGGGTTTCTATTGAAACGTCGCTCTTTCTATTGAACACCCTAAAACTTGAGTGCCTTCTGTAAGGCAAGCCAAAATGCCTCTTGAACTAAATTGAGACGAAGTCTCTTAGAATGAAATTTCTTATTGAAAGCTCTGACAAGAATTGTCTTGCTAATTATGTCAAGCGAACCAAAAGGCCCCATAACTAGGTTTTGATGCCAGTTAAATAATTTTCTGACGTCGAAATGCTTATTGGAAATTTCTGCTAAAAATTGACTTGCTTACCAAGCTCAGCGGAACTTATGTTTAGCAATCCTGAAATAATAAATAAATTCAGGCCCTGTTCCATACAATTTTCAGAGACTGTTTCTGTTTCACAATTTCAAAAACGTACAAAATAGTAATAGTAATGATAATGATAATTGTGCAGTATTATATTTGAAGATTAAGTTTTAAGAAACACAGATCTCATTTTGCAAAAGCTAAGTCTCAAACAACTCAAACATTGTGTGGCTTCTGTGAAAGAGGATTGCGGTACAAGTTTTTTCAACTAATTTAAGCTAGTATTCCCAAACTCATTGTCGCTGTTTGTTTTCAAAGAATTGTTTCCATGTTACCTATCAAAAACATTGTCAGATCTTCAAATGTAAAATTTAAATTCTTATTTAATTTTTCGAACAGTATAGTAAAATATTACTACATGGATCCTTTCTGTTCTTTATTCATTACAACTTTTGATAATGCATGTCAAATTGCCTTTGAGAGAGAGCGATGTATTTTAATTGGTCAACACGACATCTATTACTAAGACTTTGGAAGAATTGGATGGAGCATGATGCAGCTAATTTTGGAATGATTTTTTAGCTTATTTAGAATTGTATATGATTTCAAAATCAGGAAGCTGAAGAAACTGGTGAGCAAATGGCTAATTCACCATCTGCTGTGAAGAATCAGCACCAAGTTGGTGGACCAGCAGAAGAATCTTCTTCCTCTTATATCTGGAAAGATTTTAGAGTGTTGCAGAAAATGTCTTCAGACCAGCGGTTCTCATTGCATTTCGAGGAACACGATGAATCTGTTGATGAGCACCAGAATGGACCAGCAGAAGTAGATGAGGATCAACCACTTGCAGAATTCAAGGGACCAAATAACCAGGAGACAACTGATAAGCCCGAAGCTTCTTCAACCAGCAGTAGGGAATTGGCTGCTTTTGTTGTGGAAGATTTCAAAGAGGAAAGTACTCTTGTCATAGAAGATTCTGAAGAGGAAAATGAAGAACTTCCTTCTCTTGTCATTGAAGATTCTGGAGGGGAAAATGAACTTGCTTCTCTTGTCATTGAAGATTCTCAGGGGGAAAATGAACTTGCTAATCTTGTTGAAGATTCTCAGGAGGTAAATTCCATGCAAGATGCATGTGACAACAAAAATTCCAGTTCATCCTTCAAGGACATTTATACTCTTTCCCTTCAACGAGCAGACTTAACTGAGAACAGCCATCTTGGAGAAAATAAAATGCCAATTAACATTGAAGATATTGCTTCGGATTCAGAAGCAGATGATCAGAAAGTTGCAAAGAGGCTAAGGCTTTTCCTTTCTTGAGGAGTATTTTATATTTCTATTGCCACTGTACATGAGATAGTTTAAAAGGGCTGCTGTTTTGTAGACAGCTAGTAACTCTTCCCCTATCCATAGAGAGAGAAAGGAAAGAAACAATTGGGGTTTGTTTATGTGACTTTTCATGTACCAACAGAAATCTTCATTTTATATATATATAAAATACCTAAATCATGTGCCATAGATTTGTGCATTTTTTACGCTCTTCACTTGATGGAATCTATTTTTGCCTCTGCTCTGATTGTTTTGTAAGAATATTTGGTCGCATGCATTCCGGGTTACGGCCTGAGGCATCAATTAATATTAAAGGTTTCACCTTTTCACGTAGCGATATGACACTCACAGATTTCTTGACTATCAAATCTCATTTGATAGTAATTTCCAATTTAGAATTCAATGGGTAGATAAATATCCAATATATACATGGGACAATTTCTTATATATAATCATTCATGCATACATTTTTAACAGGATTGTCGATTAAACGATGACAATCTTTTTGAAGCAAATGCAGTAGATTGAAGACACAAAGTTAAGAATTTACAAGAGGTTGGTTGGCTTCAATAACCAGGAATCATTGCAGTTCAAGAACTTGTCTAGTCTCAACAAGCCACGCATCTTTAATTTCTCTGTTAGGGCGATTAGATTTATCTACTCTGCAGTTGAAATTTTAAAAGGCTATTCTTTTAGTTAAGGTTAGAAGATATTGGTAACAACAAAGTAGAAATTGGTACAATAGCAAAGCAGAAATTGTGGAGGAGAGAGCATAATCATAAAGAGTAGTTCTAAGGTATACAATAGCCCCCAAACAATCAAATCCATATAATATGACGTGTCACAAATTCATTGGATATGTAAAAATAAAAAAAAATATAGAAATTTTAATAAATAAAGTAGAAATCATCTATATAATAATTTTATGTCAACTCAGGTTATATGAGCTTAGTTATACATATTGGTTGTACTTATAGAATTATTCGATCATAAAATGAGGCTATAAATGTTCCAATAAGTGTTTGGTATTGTAATCTCTAGTTGCTAAAATAGATCTTAAAGAAGAGAATAAATAAAATATTGGTAGAAATGTAAACAATCCACTTATCTAGCAATTCTATTTAATAATATTTTGAAATGAAATTTGATTATTTACTTAAACTAAACAAAGAATAAAGGTTCAGTATCCATCTAATTTGATATTGTAATTAAGTCCTCATTAAAATAAACGTGACAAATGGATAAAAGATTTTTCGTCTTAGAAAAACTAAAAGATAATAAGATATAACTTAGTTAGGAATTCTATAAAATCTTGGTTTGGTGGGCTCGTACCAAACCTAATCACAACTGTCCCTTATCAGAAACAATTTTGTAAAGGTTTTCTGTAATTTTATAATATAGTATAAATTGTTTAAGACTAATATGTCATATTATCATTACAAAATGAAACTATTGATGTTGAAAAGTTAGTGAATGAAATTGATGTTATAAGTCTTTACAAATTCCTAGATGTTACAAGTCTTTTCAAATTCATAATTCATGTATTCATTAATTTTCATGTATTGAATAAAAGTTAATTTTGAGTTAATAAAGTTGTTGTTTCAAATTCCACAAGTTACAAGTGCCTTAGCCTATATAAAGAGGTTCTACCTCATTTGTTCCACACATTACAAGTTAGCTCTCTCTCTCTCTAGCTTGTTTATCTCTTACTTTTTTGTGTTCTTAGCTTCTAGCTCTAAAGTACGTGATAGAGTTTAAGGGTTTTCAGTTCGCTTAAGTAGAAAAGTAGTGCTTCTCTTACTATTAGTTGTTGTTGTATCCTGGGAGATAGACGTCAATAAAATTCTCAAACACCTAATGGAAAAGGTGAATCTGTTTTAAGGAAATCGTGTGATATACGAGCCTTGACGGATAATTTCTATTGCTAGAAAGAGCTTCTAGTTGGTAATTTTATTTTAAAGTTAAATTAAATTAGTTTTATTTGTTATCCTTATATATTGCATATATTTTCTAAAAAGCTTAAAACAGATTCTTGCTTTATATAAAGTTTTTAAAAGTGGTATGTTAGAATCTAATATATACATATACATATATATACATATATACATATACATACATATATATATACATATACATACATATATATATATATATACATATACATACATACATATATATATATATATATATATATATATATATATATATTTGGTGTGATATTATTGTGGAAGGGTTTTTATATTTTGTTAGTGTCAACTGGATAGTAACTAAATAGAGAAATTCTATCTATGGAGACTAGGTTTGAAGTAGAAGCAACTGTGACCCTTCCATCTCTTTCCTAGGAATTTCTTATAAAGAAATTTTGTCTAAGAGGGTTGGGTTTTAAGTGAGACCTGTTTGTAAACCCTTCGGTTTTTCCTGGGAATTATCTATTGAAAGTTATTCAGTTGTTCTCATAAACTATAGATTGTTCAAGAAATTAAAAATCGTTTGATTTTTTAATTCCAATTGTTGTTGTTGTTGTTGAGATGGCTGATGTTACTGGTTCTCAACAACCTAATATGGCTACTGTCTCAGCTGTATCTGTGTCAGTTCTTATGAACCATGGTGAAAAACTGGAGAAATTTGGTGGATTGCATTTTAAGATATGGTAGCAAAAGATGCTATTTTACTTGACAACTCTGGGTCTAGCAAGATTCTTAACTGAAGATCCAGCTAAACTTAATGAAGGAGAGCAAGATGTCCAAGTCGTCAGTGTTGTTGAGGCTTAGAAGCATGCTAATTTTTATGTCATAATTATGACATGAATGGCTCGACAAACTAATTATACAATGTTTATATTGAGAAAAAATCGACTAAGGAATTATGGGAGTCTTTAGAGAAGAAATATAAGACTGAGGATGCTGGCTCCAAAAAGTTTGTGGTGGGATGCTTTCTTGATTATAAGATGGTGAACACCAAAACTGTGACAAGTCAAGTGCAAGAGATCCAAGTGATCCTTCATGAGATACATGCTAAAGGATGGTTCTTAGTGAAACCTTTCAAGTAACAGTTATGATTGAGAAGCTACCCTCAAGAACTATCTTAAGCACGAGAGAAATGAGATGAACATGGAAGAGCTTGTAGTCAGACTTTATTGAAGAAGACAACAGAGGCTCGGAGAAGAGAAGTTCAACTCTTGAAGTGGTAAAGGCTAATGTAGTAGAGTATGGTCAAGGCTCTAAGGCAAAGAAGAGCAAGTCGAATAAACAATCCAAGCTAAGGCCTAAAGGTGAAATTTTCGAGAAACAGAAGTTCCAAGGGAAGTGCTTCAACTATAACAAGATGGGTCATAAGGCTTTAGATTATCAACTTTCTAAAGAAGAAAAAGAATGAAGCAAATGTGATGGACAACATCACACAAGACGTATCAGAGCTAAACCGGTCTACTGTTGTTTTTAAAGTCAATCTAGTTAGGTATAACCTAAAAGAATGGTGGATTGACAATGAAGCTGCAAGGCATGTTTGTTCTGACAAAGGCCTCTTCACAACCTTTAAACCCTTTGAGAATGGGGAGAAGCTCTTCATGGTTAACTCATCCACATCTAAGGTAAAAGGTCTAGGCAAAGTGGTTTGAAGATGGCTGCTTGGAAAGAGCTGACTGTAAATAACGTAATGTATGTGCCAAAAATCCGCAAAAACTTAGTGTCGGGTTCATTGCTAAATAAGCATCGATTTTGCATGGCTTTTGAGTCAGATAAATTTGTATTTACCAAGGGTGGCATGTATGTTGGAAAGTGATATGAGAGTGATGATATGTTTAACAATGTAATAACTGTAAAGCCCAAAATCAATAAAGCTAGTTCTCTGTTTATTTGGTAGAGTTTTCCTATGTTAATTATAATACATTGCATAGATTAATTAACTCAAATCATATTCCTGCTTTCCAAATTGATTTAAAACATAAGTGTGAAACTTGTATTGAGGTGAAATTGATAAGGTCATCTTTTCAAACTATAGAAAGAAATACTAAACCTCTTGATTTAATTCACAGTGATATTTGTGATTTGAAATTAACAAGAGGTGACAATAAGTATTTTATTACTTTTGTCTATGATAGCACAAAATATTGTTATGTGTATTTATTAAAAAGCAAGAACGAAGCAATAGAGAAGTTTATTCTCTGTAAGAATGAGGTTGAAATTAACCTAATAAGAAGATTAAGGTCATTGGAAATGATCGTGGTGGAGAGTATGAATCACCTTTTTGTGAGTTATGTGCACAACATGGAAATATATGAGGTCACACCACCTTATTCGCCTCAGTCAAATAGAGTTGTTGAAGGTAAAAATTGTACCTTAAAAGAAATGATGAATGTAATGCTGTTGAGTTCTAGGTTGCCTCAGAACATGTAGGGGGAAGCTGTTTTATCAGCAAATTACCTTTTAAATAAGGTACCTGCAAGAAAGATGAAAAGACACCTTATGAATTGTGGAAAGAAAGAAAGCCTTCCTATAAATATTTACGAGTGTGGGGGTATCTTGCTAAAGTAGTGTTACCTATACCTAAGAAGATGAAAATAAGTCCAAAAATAGTTGATTACATTTTCATAGGATATGCTTATAATAGTAATGCTTATCAGTTTCTTGTGTATAAGTCACAAATCCCAGATAAACATAAAAACAATAATGGAATCGAGAAATGCATCATTCTTTGAACATGAATTTTCGTATAAATCCAAAAAGAACCAAGTTCATCTAAACGAACTTATGAGACTGTCACTGAGGGTAGTCAGGACCAAGAACAAGTTATTAAATATGATGAGTCTAGACGTAGTAAAAGAGCAAGAACAGAAAAATCCTTTGGTCAAGATTTTTTGGTTTATATGTTATATAGTGAACCTCAAAGCTTTAAAAAAGCTATGAGCTCTTTAGAGAGACCTTTGTGGAAAGAAGTCATTAAGAGTGAAATTGATTTCATAATGCAAAACCATACATGGGTACTTGTAGATCTTCCTCTAGGATACAAAATAGTAGGTTCTAAATGGATTTTCAAGAAGAAAATGAAAGCAGATGGATCAATTGACAAGTATAAGGGTAGACTTGTTATCAAAGGTTATAAGTAACAAAAAGGATTATTTTTTAATTACTATTACATCATTCTTATAAGTAAATAATGAAGATTAATTATGGATAAAATGATTAAATATGTAAATATAATTAAAAATTATACTATATTATGAAATTATTACAAAAGTGATATAATTATTTATTATATATATAAATTTCTACACTTTATTAATAGTTTTTTAATAATATTTCATTTTTATTACATGAAAATAAAATTATTTTGAAATTATTAATTGAGTAATTCAATTAATTATTGTATTTATAAATGTTTAAATTATTATATTAATTTTTTAATAAATATTCCATTTTATTATATAAAATAAAATTATTTTGGAATTATTAATTGAGTAGTTCAATTAATTATTGTATTTATAAATGCTTACATTATTATATTAATTTTTAAATAATATTTCATTTTATTATACAAAAATTTATTTTGGAATTAATTATTTGATTAATTCAATTAATTATTATATTTATAAATGTTTATATTGTTACATTAATTTCTTAATAATTTTTTATTTTTATTATATAAAAATAATATTATTTTGGAATTATTAATTGTTTAATTCAATTAATTATTGTATTTCTAAGTGTTTATGCTATTATAATATTTTTTGGTAATATTCCATTTTTAATATATAAAATTATTAATATTTTGAAATTATTAATTGAATAATGTAATTATTTATTATATTTATGAGATTTTTATATTTTTATATTAATATGAGTTTAATAATATTTTTTTTGCATTATATTAATTTTTCTAAAATTATTAATGATAATATATTTTTTAACTTTTGTTGATAACTATTTTATATTTAATGTTTTTATTAATAATTATTTTATTTTATTTTTTATTATATTATATCACTTATTATTATTAATTATAATAAGATTAAAAAAAAGTTGGTTCAAGCTTAGGACAAGGAGTCCCACAGTGAAACATGGGACAAGTTTTCCTATGAATTTGACACTATTGAGACTAGTATTAGTCTAGTCTCAGTCTCTTTAAAATGTTCCAAACAAGGGATTAGGATGAATAGTCTTAAAAATTAGGGAAAATTAACAATTTACCCTTCAAGGTTAATCGAAAATACAAATTATCCCTTGTAATATTTGAAATTACAAATTACCCCCTGATTTTTGAATTCTGACATTAAATTAAACGGAAAAGGAGGAGAGAGAAAAAACACTTTACAATTTTGCCAAAATAACCTCATGTTCGGTCATTTGATATTAACAGTTTACCCCTTGAGATTAAACAAAAAGAAAAATTCCCCCTGCAAAATTTGAAATTGCAAATTGTCCCCTTATTTTTGAATTTCGACATTAAATTAAGTGAAAAAAGATGAGAGAGAGGATAATATATGCTATTCGACCAAAATGCCTTTTTATAAATACAAATACCTTCACTCACTTTTCTAAATCACCTAAACACCCTTACCTTTCTTTCTTTCTGTCTCGGTCTCCTTCTCTGTCTCCCCTCTACCAACAATCTCCACCACCTCTCTCTAGTGCTTTACTAGATCTTCCCCCCACACCGCCATTGTCTAGAGGTGGCAATTTAAATCATGACACCCAAATATGACACGAATACGACACGAACACTACACATGATTAATAAATAGGTCGAATTCATGTTGAGGGTGTTCAACACGCTAACCAGTTTAATGACACGAATAGTTAAATATATCTTGTCAATCATTAACATGTAAACTCATTTAATTATATAATTTTTACCTTCTTACAACATATATATTATAAAACTAAAAATTTTATATTATAAATTAAATTAATTTACATAATAGTAAATTGTAATGATTTTAATAATTTTTTTATATTAACAATTATTTATATTCTAAAAATAATTTTAATTGATATAAATATATAGAATATGATATACTATGCATAATTAGATTAAACAATTAAGTAAATTATGTTAATTAAATATGACACGATTACAACACATGGGTAACACATTTAATAACTTTATCGAATTTGCTTTTCATATCTTGTCACGAACAATTAAATGGATTGACACATATGACACGAATTGCCACCCCCACGATCGTCGCTTCTTTCTCTTCATTTATAAAATTACTTATGTCATCAATTTCTCCTCTCTCTCCTCTACTAGAACTTGCCACCGCCCAATTTGAGTTTGTTAATTAAAGCTCAGATTAAAAGGTGGGTTCAATTTGGTTCAAATTTACTTTTTATTATTTATTCAATAAAGTTTTAAATATTTTTAATTATTATTATTGTTTTCATCATAATTTTTTAATTATTTTTATCCTTGGGAGGGGAAAATTTGTATTTCATTTAACATTTGGGGGTAAATTGTTAAATATCCCTTAATTTTATCGCACAAGTTTTATTTTTAATAATACCCCTACTCCGTTTAATTTAACGTCAGAATTCAAAAATTAAGGGGTAATTTATAATTTCAAATATTACAGGGGATAATTTATATTTTTGATTAACCTTGAGGGGTAAATTTAATATCCCAAAAATTAGTCCAATCTCCTTTTTGTCCTCTCTCCCAAACATGCGCCATAAAGAAACATTAAATATTTTTTTGTGCCTTTCTCCCTTCATCAAGCGTAAACCTAAGGAAAAGACACATCATCAATTTTGACCCCTCAATTCAGCGTTAATGCAGCCTTGTGCTCTTCTTTTCGCAGAGCAATCCTCCCCAGTGTGAAACGAAATATGGGTTAAGAAAAAACAATAAACTATAGGTGACTGTATTCCTTTATTAATTTAAATCTTGTTTTTATACTGCCTATTTTTTAATATATTTTATATTCAATATCAACTGTATATTTTTTTTAAAATTTAATATAATTCAAAATCAACCACATATTCTTAAATCTATTTAAAAACAAAAATACAAAATCACAAAACCAATAAAACTTGTCCTACTTTCGCATTTGAGGCACTAAGAGAAATTTATACCGGCATCTCCATTATGCTGATGGAACACTATCACGGCTGATGTTCTGAAACAAAAACTGAGGCCCCTTTTTAGCCTATTGTTACTTTGTTAGTGAAATATCGACGACGTAAATGAACTTTGAAGACATTATGGGTATTTGACGTTGAACATCAAAATTAAATATTTAAATCCCTCACGTACATAATTTAATAAAAATCTTTATTTATATTAATAAAAGAAAATAATATATATTTAAAAAATTTATACACAAAATTTATTTATAAAATTGATTTGACATCACTCGTTTAATACCATATAAATCATCATCATTTATTACATTAACGTCACATCAATTTTACATATAACCTCTAAATTTTATCCTAGTTATAAGAATAGCATTATCAATAAAAAAAAAAACATCTCCACGGATGAGCCCTCTCCTATTTCAGCCTCGAGACCCTCTCCCGTGCCTCTCCTCTTCTTTCTTTGGCCATCTGGTTCCACGTACTTTTTTGTTTCTTCCATTTCTCTTCTCTTTCTATCCTTGTTCATGGCTTCTTCAGCTTCCCAACACCAGGCATTTTTAATTCCACCTTCAGTCAACCCCTGTTTTGCTTCGATTTCTTGAATTCTTGTAGATATCACAACCCTCTTATCTTCCCTTGGACCCTGGCAATTCAATACTTTTACTGTCTAATTATATTTCATTATACATGTTATGCACAAGCGGAAGCGATAACCAACAGAACATCCAAAATGCACAACACAAACTATGCTAGATAATTGAATATAATAACAACTCAAGAGGCAACCAATCAACCACAATGCAGAAATAGAAAGAACACCAAGATTTAACGAGGTTCGGTATAAATACCTACGTCCTCGGGCGCCGCTGAAGAAACTTTCCACTATCTTCAAAGAGAATACAAACTTTTGGGCCACAATACAAATACCACAACTATTGGGCTAAACTGCAATTACTCAAATAGTTGAGCCAAACTGTAATTACCCAAACAATTGGGCAATACTACAAATACCCAAAACAAATGGGAAAAAAGTAAATATTACAAACTTTAAGGTCCTTACTAAAAGGCCCTTAAACTATGAGGTCTTATATGTGAGACCTTACAATTATGGGGGGGTGGAATGATATTTCAAATGGGACAACTAAACATCTCTCACATGGCTTTATTTATAAGCCCATATGAGACCCACACTTTGCTACTTAGCCAATGTGGGATCTCTCCCACTAGAATATGAGCCAGAATACTCAACAAATCTCCACCTTGGCAAATATGCCGATCCACCATAAATTTCTTCTTTTTCCCACATTCTCTATCACAACTGCAACGCCTCCAAATGTGCCCAATGGCACGGTCAAACTTGAACAATGTTGATCAAGTCCAAACAATGACTGAACTTGATCGCTGTCACAACCTTAGTCAACATGTCTGCGAGATTCTCGGCAGTCTCAATCTTGTGAAGTAAGATTCTTCCTTCATCAATGATCTCCTGCACAAAATGATATCGAACATCAATATGCTTCGTACGAACATGGAATACTGGATTCTTCGTTAAGTGGATAGCACTCTGACTGTCAGAATAAAGAGTAATCTTCTTCTGCCCAATTCCCAATTCATCCAGCAATCCCTGTAACCAAATAGCTTCCTTCACAGCCTCTGTCATAGCCATATACTCTGCCTCCGTAGTAGACAAAGCTACTGTAGACTGTAAAGTAGACTTCCAACTCACTGGTGCTCTTGCAAGAGTAAACACATAACCGGTTGTCGATCGACGTTTATCCAAATCACTAGCATAATCTGAATCAACATAACCAATAGCATACTGACCACATGTATCATCTCTCTTAAAGACTAAGCCAACATCTACGGTTTTCAACAAATACCGTAGAATCCATTTCACTGCTTGCCAATGTCCTTTACCATGATCATGCATATACCTACTCACAACTCCAACTGCATGTGAAATGTCGGGTCTCGTACACACCATAGCATACATCAGGCTACCAACTGCATTAGCATACGGAACTTGAGACATATACTCTCGTTCCTCATCTGTACTAGGAGATAAAGATGCACTGAGCTTCATATGAGGAGCAAGTGGGGTACTTACAGATTTTGACTGCTCTGTAATGCCAAACCGCTATAGTACCTTCTTCAGATACTGCTTCTGAGTCAAACAAATCTTGCTTCTCCCTCTATCTCTGCTAATCTCCATGCCAAGAATCTTCTTAGCTTCACCCAAATCTTTCATCTCAAACTCTCGATTCAACTGAGTCTTCAACTTTGCAATTTCTTTGACAGTCGTCGAAGCTATCAACATATCATCAACATACAAGAGTAGATAAATGAAAGAACCATCACGTAGCCTCCAAAAATACACACAATTATCAAATTTGCTTCTTGTGTACCTCTGACCTATCATAAATCGATCAAATCGCTTATACCACTGTCTGGGAGATTGCTTCAAACCATAAAGCGATCTTTTCAGTTTGCATACCAAATTTTCTTTACCAGCAACTTTGAATCCCTCTGGCTGAGTCATATAGATTTCCTCTTCCAAGTCACCATGTAAAAATGCAGTTTTTATATCAAGTTGAACTAGTTCCATATTCATCTGAGCTACTAAGGCCAACAAAATTCTAATGGAAGAATGTTTCACAACTAGAGAAAATACCTCATTGTAGTCAATTCCTTCCCTCTGAGCGTAGCCTTTAGCTACCAACCTTGCCTTGTAGCGGACGTCATTCTTGTCAGGAAATCCATCTTTCTTTGCATATACCCATTTGCACCCAATTACCTTTTTACCCTTCGGTAGTTGAGCTAGCTCCCAAGTTTCATTCTTCTGAAGAGACTGCATCTCTTCGCTCATAGCTGTCTTCCACTAATCAACTTCAGAACATCTGACTGCCTCTCTATAAGTGGAAGGAACATCAGCATCTACAATTGGAAGTGCATAGGCCACCATATCAGCAAATCGAGCAGGTCTGCGAATCTCACGTCTTGGCCTATTAACTGCAATAGATTTTTGTTGCTGTTGGGGTTCCTGAGTAAAACCCTCACCATCATCTCCCAAATCTCCCTCTGTCACAGGAGTACCATTATCTGTCTCAACAGATCTAACTGGGTTCAATGTCGTCGTTTCAAGCTCCACCTGCTATGGAGTACCATTCACCTTTGTCTGGTTTTCTGATTTCTTCAACATTGAAGACTCATTAAATGTCACATCTTTGCTGGATATAATCTTCCTCGAACTAGGACACCAAAGACGATATCCTTTTACTCCTGAAGCAAATCCCAAGAAAATCGCTTTCTTGGCTCTAGGATCCAGCTTAGATTCTTTCACATGATAATATGTAGTAGAACAAAAAACATGTAAAGAATCATAATCAGAAACAGGTTGTCCATACCATACCTCCAATGGAGTTCTATCACCAATAGCAGCTGATGGTAGACGATTAATGAGATGACACGCATAAGTCACAGTCTTAGCCCAAAATTCTTTGCCTAACCTAGCATTAGACAACATACACCGAACTTTCTCCAGCAATGTCTGGTTCATGCATTCTGCCACCCCATTCTGTTGCGGTATACCTCTAACTGTAAAATGACGTACAATACCTTCATCTTGACACAATTTCAAAAACTGATCACTGAAATACTCACCACCATTATCTTGTTCTGAGATGCTTGATTTTCTTGCCAGTTTGTGTCTCAATCATCTTTTTCCATTTAAGGAAAGCACGAAGTACATCATCTTTTGATTTCAAACAGTACACCCAAGTTCTTCTGGAAAAGTCATCAACAAAAATAACAAAGTAGTGCCTACATCCCATAGATGCGATTTTGGTAGGTCCCCACACATCTGAGTGAACATAATCAAGAATACCCTTGATATTATGAATAGCGGTGTCAAATTTCACTCTCTTCTGCTTTCCCAGAACACAATGCTCACAGAAATCCAGCTTGCAGGTCTTTGCAACTTTCAATAAGCCTCGTTTCACCAAACTGAATAAGGCTTTCTCACCTGCATGTCCCAAACGCATATGCCACAGTCTCGTGATCTTTGAATCTGCATCATTATCAGAAACCATAGCAGCTGATCCAATAACCGTATTACCATTATAGTAATACAAGTTGTTTCTCCTAGTGCCTTTCAATACCACAAGAGCGCCTGAAGTGACCCTTAGAATACCATCTCGAATAGATATGCCACAACCTTTAGATTCTAAGGCTCTCAAAGAGATGAGATTCTTCTTCAACTTCGGTACATACCGAACATCTGTCAGAACTCTAGTCAGTCCATCATGATTCCTCAAACGGATCGAGCCTATCCCAGCAGTATGGCAAATATCATCATTACCCATATACACAACTCCACAATCAAGCTCCTCAAACTGAAAGAACCAATCCCGATGTGGACACATATGATAAGTACAATCCGAATCCATAATCCACTCATCAGAACCAGAAGTGGATAGGTGACCAGCTAGACATATATCTGACTCACTATTATCCTCACGCTCAATAACACATGCATCAGAAACAGCCTTGCCCTTATCTTTCTTTTTCAACTTAGGACAATCTTTCTTCCAATGCCCTTTCTCACGACAAAAGGCACACTCATCTTTTCCTAATCTACCCCTCGACCAAGATTTTCCTCTTTTTCCTGATTTCCTACTCCGACTATGCCCTCTCACTATCAATGTATCTATTTTTGCATTTTTCACAATCACTGTCTTCTCTAATACAGTCGACGATGACGCCATTACTACCTCTCACAAATAAGCTCAATACACAAATCACCAATAACCAAGCTCCAAACAAACTATTATATTCAATAACTAGCAATCCAAAATCAATAGCCCAGAACAGTAGTAAGTGCTTCAATGAAATAGCCACTAACTACCCAAAACCTTCGGCTCTGATACCAATTGTTATGCACAAGCGGAAGCGATAACCATCAGAACATCCAAAATGCACAACACAAACTATGCTAGATAATTGAATATAATAACAACTCAAGAAGCAACCAATCAACCACAATGCAGAAATAGAAAGAACACTAAGATTTAACGAGATTCAGTATAAATACCTACGTCCTCGGGCGCCGCTGAAGAAACTTTCCACTATCTTCAAAGAGAATACAAACTTTTGGGCCATAATACAAATACCACAACTATTGGGCCAAACTGCAATGACCCAAATAGTTGGGCCAAACTGTAATTACCCAAACAATTGGGCAATACTACAAATACCCAAAACAAAGGGGAAAAAGTAAATATTACAAACTTTAAGGTCCTTACTGAAAGGCCCTTAAACTATGAGGTCTTATATGTGAGACCTTACAATTATGGGGGGGTGGAACGATATTTCAAATGGGACAACTAAACATCTCTCACATAGCTTTATTTATAAGCCCATATGAGATCCACACTTTGCTACTTAGCCAATGTAGGATCTCTCCCACTAGCATATGAGCCACAATGCGCAACAATACATCAAAAATTACAAATCCAAATTAACATAAACATTCAGCCCTAAAAATAAAAAATAAAAAAATCAATTATTAAATATATAAAACCTAGAGTGAGCTAAATGCTAATTGGGTTGGCAAATGAGAATATCTGGCGCTTGATCATGGTGGGTTTCATTTTGTTAGTGATGGAAGAGTGGCTTTCTTTTACACACACATATATATACATATATATCTTGAGTTAACAGTAGCCATGACCTCACCATTTTTAAAATATGCAGAAATGATCTGCTGTTAATTTCGTTTGCCACCGTTACATACTTCATGGGTGAATCGGTAAATGAATATAGAAATTTTTATTTATAATTCTTATAACTAAATATTCAAAATTAATTAAATTAATAAACAAAAAATCTCCATTCAACCCCCCCAAAAAAATCAAACGACAAAACACCCTTGAAACTCTATTGAGCCACCACCACCGAACCCTGTACTACAGACCCAGCCACCACCAACCAAGCCGCAACCACAAACCTAGCCGCCGCCACCACCGTCGAATCGATCCTCACAGCAATCTCCTCACCTCAATTTTACCTAGTCCGTCACGCTTTGGACATGGCCACTAGGATCGTTGAGGCTCCATGAAGATGGTTCTCCTTCATTGGGAATAAAGCTCCCACTTCCCTTTCTGTAATACCCTTCTTCCCAGTGCACTTACCCTACAGGTTCCCCTACCACCGCCTAGACCAGTTCCCCAAACTTGTCGAATCCGTCCTCAACCGCTCGACAGTAGACGAGATTGATGAAGAATTGTCAGTCATTTTTATTTTAAAAAAAAAATCAAAGATGAAATGTAAATGGAAGGGGACTAGAGGGAAGACATAAGAATGCGGTGGATGAGTTGAGTGGAGGGAGGTGTGCGGGAGAATGGAAGGAAGAAAGGTTTGTTTTTCTTGTTTCTTAAAATAAATATTATAATAAATGTAAAAAATTGTGCATAGAGTAATCAAATAAAGAATTGGCATTGGTGGTACTGGCTTCAAATGTATAATGGAAGTGTGCCGGGTTTGATTAGCCATAATTCATGAATTTTCAAAAAAAAATTCCAACTATCAACGGCATTAAAGTCATTTCATTGTCTACCATTAAATCTAATGGGAACTCTCAAACAGTAAAGTCATTTCTGCATATTTTCAAAATGGCGAGGTCACCGAGTAATCACAATAAACCTCATAGTCATTAGTGGAATTTTTCCTACATATATATATGGGACAATATTAATGTGATAGGTGTCTATTTATGTATTACTTTTATATCAATTCGTCCATGTTTCTTTGCTATATTCCGTGGTATTTTTATGTTTTTGTGTGTTTTGATGTTTGTAGGAGTTTTGGAGCAACTTGCACAAAAATGGAGTAAAAACCTTCATTTTCACCTCTGCTAGTCAGTGATCTTCTCGGATTTAATTGTATTGATATACAATGAACCCGACGACATAGTATATACCGTTGGAAAGCTCTCGAAGTCTATTTTCTGGAGAAATTTACGGTTTATAAATCCATTCAGTGTACCAAAAGTTCTAATCAAAAAAGTGTGAGATGTATAGAAATATAATTCCACAAGTCACTGTAGCATGTATAATACGGGGCACTGTAGCAATTCACTGTAGCAGAGTATTTAAACACATTTTAGGGTTTTATTTTGATAAATTGAAGAGGGGAGAACGTGGAGGAGGCTGCAGCTCTGGAATTCTTTCATCTCCTGGAGTTCTTGAAGGAGAAAGGAAGCTTGGAAAGAGGAAGAACTACAATCCAAAGAGAATTACATCAAATTTGTTAAGTTTTCCCTTCCCTTTCATTTTCTGGAATGTCTCCATGTTGTATTGTATTTACCACGTTCTTAAACATGTGTAACTGAAACTGAATTGGTTGAGGGTGATTTCAAAGCCCCTGATATGGTTTTTGTAAGTTGATTGTGTAAGGAATTGTTATCCAATTCTCTAATGGAAGTTGCTTGTATTCTCCCATATTTAATGCTTATGATTGCTTGCTGATTGTATTTGAGTGGCCAACTGAATATAATCTGGTTGTGATTTATTGATAGACTAGAAATCTTGATCCGTAATTGTCTTGAATTTCTAATCATTAGTAGCAAAATTGTGATCAGCGATTACAATTGGAGAATATAACCTAAGTTAAATAATCCGAGCTTGTGTGTTTATTGCTTAGATCAACCTATCTTTCTTATCATAATGCATCCATTGAATTAAACTCAGAGAGCTTGTTCTAGGTTGTTTAATGGATAGAGAGTAAATAAAGAGCTTGTTTTATTTAACAACAAAGTAAGGAAAGATTGGGATAACAGAGCTTGTTGTTATCTACGGTTGATAACTTCAATGCTGTAATTGGATGACAATTCTACGATTAATTCGCAAATCCATATCTTTTGGTAGAGAAGGATCCCTTAACCAAGTTTCTCCCATTGATTTTTCATTCAAATTTACTTTCTGTTTTGTTATTCTTTACTTGCATTCTTATTTTATTTAGTAAAGCATTCAACAAAAATCCCCCCTGTTTAGTTTATTGTTGCTGGAAATAACAAATTCAATTAGAATCAATCCTCGTGGGAACGATATCTTACTTATCACTTGATTACTTGTGCGACTAGTATACTTGCTAGTTTCGAACGCATCAAGTTTTTGGCGCCGTTGCCGGGGATTGATTTTCTAATCGATTTGTTATTTTGTTTTCATTGTTGATTCATATTTGCTTTGTTTTTCTTTTCTGATTGTTTGTGTTTAGACAACATGGCAGTAAACTTCTATCAATTCAGTAGCGGATTTGAGCCACAAGTACCATGGAGAGTAAAAGAGGTAAGCACTCCGAACATTGAACAACAACTTTCTGAGCTAACCTCTCTTGTGGAAAACATGGCTGTAGGAGATATGCAAAATCTTATGAATGCGGGATATATTCTACGATGAAGCATCCAATCGACATGTATCCAACTTTACAAGAAGAATATATGGAACAAGCCAATGCCATGGGTGGATTTCCAGGACAAACGAGGCAATGGTACGATCCTTTCTCTAGCATTACAATGTTGGATGGGAAGATCAACATAATTTCAGTTACTGGAATCATCAACCAATCACTCCAAATGTGATACCAAATCGGCCACAAGTTTTCAATCAACCTAGAGTGCAGCAACCTTTTCAAATGCAACCACCACCAATGCCACATCCAGCACCGCAACCAGCTTCACAAAACTCAGGTATGTCTCTCAGGACATTGTTAATGCACTTGCCACTAACACAATGCAATTCCAGCAGGAAACTGGGGCAAGTATCCAAAACCTGGCAAATCAAATGGGACAATTGGCCACTAGCATGAGTAAATTCGAGGGCCAAGGCTCAAAAGAATTATCTTGTCAAATGGTGATCAATCCAAGAGAGAATTCTTGTGCGATAACTTTGCAAAATGAGAGCAATTAGATGTCCTGCCAAAGAAATCACAAACTGATGAAGAAGATGACACCACTTCCACCATGAACAAAACACTGACTTCTCAGGTAAATCCTATAACTCCCATTCCTTCATATGTTTCTCCTCCACTTTTTCCTAGTAGATTTGCACAATCGAAGGAGAAACAAGAACAAGAAATCCTGGAAACTTCTCACAAAATCGAGGTAAATATACCACTTCTGGATGCTATTGAGCAATTACCTCGTTGTACAAAATTTCTCAAGGAGTTATGCACCAACAAGAGAAAGTTGAAGGGAAATGAGAAAGTAAGTGTGGGGAAAAATGTTTCAGCTGTATTGCAAAGAAAAATTCCTCCGAAATGCAAAGATCCAGGTACGTTCACCATTCCATGCACCATTGGTTGAACCAAGTTTGAAAGAGCTATGTTAGATTTAGGAGCATCTATTGAATATCATGCCATATTCTATTTTATGCTTCTTTAAAATTTGGACCTTTGCGAAAATGGTATTACATTTCAGTTTGCTGATCATTTTTAATTGCATATCGCAAAAAAGATGTAGGTACAGTACGATTAAGATTGCTAGCTTGCTGCCACCCAGGCTCAGCAATGGTCAATTTACGACATTACTTTCCCATCAATATCACTGTCTATGATCCCCTTCCCTGAATATAGAGGACCGCCGTCACCGGACCTTCCTTCCCTCGTTATTGAATAGTATCGCCCCACCTTGACCACTCAATAACACTTTCGACTTCCCTTCTATGTTGGAGCCATTTTCGATAAACAATGTTTAGAACAAAGATTGATGTTCATGATGGCATTCTCACCATAGAGTTTGATGGCAAGGTGATATGTTTTAATATTTTTGAGGCAATGAGGTACTCTAGTGACTTACATTCTGTTTTTGCAGTTGACGTTGTTGATTCTTTGCCCCAACAATATTTTGAGTTAACTCGCAAGAATGGATTGGATGTAGCTATTAGTGAGCATATAGGGACAGAAAATTCCAATGAGTCAGGAATTTGATACAAGTGTCCAAAGAAATGGAGGAAGTTGTGGCAAGCTTAGATGAGACCATAGCAATAACCACACATAGGTATGATGTTTTGTACATTCAATTTTCTTTATCTAATGAGAAAATTCTTTCTTCTGTGATGACAGCCCCTGCCTTGGAGCTTAAGCTTCTTCCAAATCATTTGAGGCATGGATTATTGAGTGAGAATGATCCTTTGCCAATTATAATAGAAATGGGCCTTGCACGAATAAAAGAAGAGAAACTCGCCTGAATACTTACAGACCACAAAACAGCTATTGGGTGGACGATTGCTAACATCCAAGGCCCAGCCATATGCATGCACCAATTATTATTGGAAGAAGGATCCAAGCCCACTAGAGAAGCACAACGAAGATTGGACCCTGCCATGATGGAACCAACGTCGGGCTGAGGACGTTAAACAAAGCGCTTATTGGGAGGCAACCCAATGTTTTTGAAAAATAAAAAAAAAGAAGAAAAGAAAAATAAAATGAGGTAATAATGATCGATTTTTGTTTCTCGAGGAGATTCCTTTCGTAGGCCATCAAATTGATCAGGTTTTATCTCTCTTTGCCATCTGTCTCATTTGTTTTTATATTTTTTTACTTGTTTTTGACTTTTGTTTGTTATTGTGTTGTTATTTCTTTTATGTGTCTTTAGTTTCGTTTCTGCTCTTTTCTTTTCCTTTCTTTTGTTCAATTTGATTACTCTGTGCTTTGAGCTCATTTGTGCAGCAGCTTGTGGAAACATCCAAACGGAAGTTGAAGTCATTCGCCAAAGTTTTGAAACGTGCATATCTTGGAGAAAAACAAACCCGATCGCATTATCGGTAATATCTCTTCTTTTCTCCTCTTCAATGGATGCCGAAATCTTTCTGTCGAACCTTCGTAAATATTTCCCTTCACTTCCTCAAAATGCTGTGTTTAAAATTTATAAAGTAGGATGACTAGACTTTGGGCGTTGATGCTCCTAAATGTGTCTGCTGATATCCGATGGCTTATCGAAGCCAAGGTGAGATTGTCCGGTGGGCCGGACATTAATCTCGCAAAATACATGCCCGGTCTAGGAAAGAGCTACTACGCCAAGAGGCGAAGAGCGAAAAGGTTACAAGTATGTTATAAATGTGCTAGATGGAATTGTAACCAGACTTGTCGATCATTAGGTTTTGTGTCCAGGAATAGAGAAGATAAAATTTCATTTATTAAGAATGGTTTGAGTAATGAGTCGCTGGATAATGTTTTGTTAACTCTCGAGTCACATTCTTGTGGACTTGTTCAGCGGGAATTGCTTAATCTATGGACACAATTTCGTGATGAATTGCAGTGTTATAGTCTAGGGAATCTGACTAAAAACGACCCTGTTTGCCAGTTTATAAGAAAACTGGATGGAAAGCAAATCCCCGAATCATAGAAGGCGTTTCAGCCGTTACTGGACGTAAAACCAGAGGAAGATGTGAGCCACAATCACAACTACTTGTATATTTGAATGCGTGTTGTTATTGTCGAATTTTTTTTCTTGTTTCGTTTGATCTGATTATCAATGTTGTTTTTGTGTTGTTGTTGTTTGTTGATTTTTGTTTGTTTTAATTTCAAGTTTTCTTTTTGACAAACCATATGACCTGTCTCTTATACACATCTAGATGTGTATAAGAGACAGGGTTTTGTCAACCTCCACCGAAAGTGTATCTCTATTTTTTTATGCTTCACGTGGGAGACAAGTGTGGGGGTTTTGTCAACCCCCGCCGAAAGTGTATCTCCATTTTCCATGCTTCACGTGGGAGACAAGTGTGTAGATTTTGTCAAACCTCGCCGAAAGCATATCTCATTTTTTCAAATCTTGGGGCGATAAATCTGCATCAAGCAACCCCCACCGAAAGTATGTCCCTATGTGTCAAAATTTGAGAGTTTTATGGGTGTATATATACATTCTGCATATTTTCATATGTCATTCCATAACCTGTCTTGCAATTGAAAAGCATATTACCTAACGTACATCATTGTCTTACACAAGATTAGAGCACTTGGAGAAATGGAGAAAACACCAATTCAGCGATTCCGCAATATATGCGTATTTTGCGGATCGCAATTTGGTAAAGATGGAGAGTTTACCACAGCAGCTCTTGATCTTGGTAGGACATTAGCTGCGAGGGGTATTCATTTGATTTATGGGGGGGTAGTCTTGGGTTAATGGGATGTGTGTCGACAGCTGCATCCCTAGGAGGGAGCAAAGTTCTCGGCATTATCCCTAAACCATTAGCTATACGAGATATCGTAGGCAACACAATCGGGGAAAAGTTACAGGTCTCTAGCATGCATGAGCGTATTGCACATATGGTTGTTAAGTCCGATGCATTTATAGCTTTACCCGGGGGTTATGGCACATTAGAGGAGATATTTCAAATCACCTCTTGGGCACAGCTAAACATCCATAAAAAACCCATTGGTTTGTTACATGTCAATAATTTTTTTGATGGTTTGTTGTCTTTTCTTGATCAAGCTGTAGAAAAAAATTTTATCTCACCGTCAGCAAGGCAAATGCTGGTTACAGCTTCAACTGCAGGAGAGTTAATTGACAAACTACAAGAATTCGTCTATTCACCTAATCCAACAATGGCTCGGATAAATTGGTTTGGAGAAGGCAACAAAAGGCGTCAACTGGATTTAACCCTCCATCTGTAATCTCTATTTGCTTGTTTGCTTCGTTTTTGTTTGCTTTCTTTTTAGTGTGTTTATTTGAGATTTTTCATGTCGTTTCTTTTGAGCTTTTTCAGGTTATTTCTTTCGTCCCAGGTAATATTTTCTAATCTCGGTTTTTAGAGTGGTGGCTTAAAAATTTCAAGTTCTCTTGAAACGCATTCTGGATCTCTTCAATCCATAATTGCTGAATAAGGAGGCTAACTTCTAAACTTTGTAGACCCATTCTAACTAACTTGTTTTTGTTTGCTGACTTGTTGAACTTTGTTATTTTATGAGTGAGTTTAGTTTTGCGTAATTTAGAGTTGTTATGTGTTTTTATCTTTATCAGTTTTGATTGAAAAAAAAAACAATTGTGGAAAAACCTGAGAATGGCAGAATATGGGGTTTCTTTAACCCTTGAAACGCATTCTCTCTAAATAAATCTGTAGTTTGCTTATTTCATGTTATTTGAAGTGTCTTGTTTCTTGTTTTGTTCTTTCATAATAAAGGTATATAGGCTGGAAACCTTAAGTCTGCGGGCTACTGGTCCTAAGGATGGTTGAAATATACAATCTTGACTCAGGTGTAACAATGCCACGTACCTCTTCTCTTGCAATTTTTAGGGCCAATGATAGAAATGATTTGAATTGAGAATAACTCTGAAAAATGATTTAAAGATGCATAGATCTGTGTGCGAAATGTTTAATAGCTTTTGCTTTTACCTTTGATTCCTTGCACAAAATTGAGCACCGAGCCATTATCACTGAGTTTTTTGTTTACTTAGAGAAAGTTTATGTAATTTAAGTGTTTCTTCAGATTTTAATGAATTCTAGAACTTGTTTGATGGTCACTCGAGGCGAAATCCTAGACTGTGCAACATTAGGGACATGATTTAGGCCATCTTTGGATCGTTTGAGCCTTAAGAGCCAACCTTGACTAAAATTGATCCCTAGTTACCCCTATGAGCCTCTGTAAACCTTTTTCTTTGTTAACTCACTAA